>JARHVA010000928.1:507500-610000 GCA_037957365.1 Torreya grandis
GTTCATAGTCACTATGCAACCAAGTCAACCATAACAACCCCATTAGGTCAACTAGAAATAGATGAAACTTTTTTTTAATTAAACACATATACCAAAAATAGATTACACCATGAGAATATATAGAGATCATATTAAATACTCAAAGTGTGATAATATAAAACAAGAATATAATGTCACACATCAACGATCACTAATATCATGAGAGCACATCAAAATACTAATATAAAAAGTAATTTTATTAAGTTGGCTATAACTAATATAAGTCTACAATTACCACTATCAAAGTATGACAATAAATAATTACGAATCTTCATGACAATAATAAGTACAATACAATACAATGTAAATATAAGATACATGTCTCCCCTAGAGCATTTTTCCTGAACTCAAGTATATGTGGCAATATCAAGTGTCATCTCAATAAGTAGTACTATTGTGGGGAGGAAGAGCATCATCTAAGAGATTTACCACACCAACCATGGACCAATGATCCCCCACACTAATCCCATCATTAAATGTCCCTCCCTTCGTGGATTATTAGATAGTGATGGTATGGGAATCCATAGAGACAAGTAAGTACCCATGTGTTGTATGATTTCTATAACTAAACATGCAATGTATCATAGAAAACTATTCTATTACAAGATATTGTAAAAACATGTAAATCATACTCATGAAATGATAATGTCTCACTAAACATGATTTAGACTAAATTTTTATAAATAATAAGTAATAATGATTTTTATATCAATAAATTCATGCACACCACTTGATCTTACTACTTTCATTTGTCATAATGATACTAGTAAGTCAGTGAAGTCCATCTCACTCCTTACTCTATATCAGCAATGTACATTATTCAAATACAATTTAACCACAAGATTCATTTAATTTACATCCTACTATCAAACACATCATATAACATTCTAAACATAAGAGTAACCTAAGCATACATTTAATCCATGAAATTTATGAATGAATCTTACATTATTTTCTATCTCATATTATAAATAATGACTATAGTTTATACCACTCAGGTAAACATGCATTAATTATATATTTAAACTACCAAAATTAGTTTACAAACATACTAAACCCTATGATAACCTATATTACCATGGTCTAGTATTCTAAAACATAACTACTAAATTTTCCACAAATAGTCATATATAGTATTGTTAAATACATAGAAACATAAGCTTCTATTTAAGTAACTAGACATAACAAATAAAGTCATAGTTCCCATAGAACACAATAATATTACATATTACTATACACTACACTACAAAATATTGTATGCACACATACACAAAGTCTTACCAACTATCACAAGACACACTATTCACAATAATAACCAGCATGCATACATTAACTTAGCCAAATGTAGATGTAAGTGTAGACATAATAATTATAGTATATACCATTTGGGTATAACATATTTTTATATTGTATTACTCTATGATATCCCATACTATCATAGTTAATAACTACATAAAATCCCATAACCCAACTTACGATTTAAGGAATCAAATGATCACATACAATCAAACAAGTATGGGATTATATCACCTAAGTATACCCTAAGTTTAATCTACTTACCAGCATTCAAAGTATCATAACTATAATCATGCATCATGATTCACCATTATATGCTAGATATAAAATATCACTCTCATAACATGTACTACACACAAGTGTTCAATATTGAATCCATATAACTAACATCCAATCAATCATTTACAAATAAATATGGAACTCATAAACTTGTTATAACATTCATTTAAACATCTCATTCTATTTTTTAAAAGATTGTTTTAATATGGTTATAATTTAAATCCCTCAAACATTTCATGATTCAATGCATGTCTAATCTATATTATGACTTCTACCCATGTCTTCTAATATTATGGATATACATCAGCATCATTGATATCCCACGTCTATCATTATTTTATACCTATACATACATACATATATATATATATATATATATATATATATATGTATGTATGTGTATGTATGTATATATATATATATATGTATGTATGTATGTATGTATGTATATATATGTATGTATGTATGTATGTATGTATGTTCATACAACATCAGAAGACATCTTATTTTTTATATTTTAGTAATATTATACTATATTAACTTCTCAAGTACTCATAATTACACAATTTAACAACATAGATTTGGAATTCTGATTCTAGTGCATGTGTCTAATACCTGCCTCAGAGTCATATTTAAATGCAAACATACCAAATCTAAACATTCTAAAATATGTTACATAATATAACTAAATGTGTTTCATATAGAAAATATAACTAAATATAATATATTAAAATATTCTTAGCTTAGTATTGATCAATAATATACATGCAGTTTGCTAAATGCTATATTTACCCATGCAAATCTATACATCTCATTATATAATATGCATCTACATGTCGACTTAGTATAATAATTTATATTGAACTCATAATAGGTGTTTCAATTATCCAAATTGCTACATATATTGATAGATTATTGTGCCTTATCACTATTTTCATATTAATTTTAGATAGATAATATCATCTCGATGCTAATCCACACGCAAGTTCAATGATTTAATAATATTGTGGTGTCATTGATTTTATTTAAATACAATGATTTATACATATCATGGGTCAGTGATTTATGCCTTAATATGGGATAATTATATATACTAGATAATATATATACATTGATCCCTTTATCACTTGTATGGGATGGAAATATCAAAATATAATGACCCATACCTATAATATTCACCATGCAAAAATTTAAAGTGACCCATACACATATACAGTGACTCACCTCATAATAGTAATTAGTGATTCAAAAATTCATTTGGCAATATATATTATACTACTGATAATTCTTAGTATGAAGATGCCAGCCAACTAGTTTATTTAGTATTCACCAAGAAAGATACAATATTTTTTGTATATGGAAACTTACCTCTATGATTACACTGTAGTAATAGACTTGTACTCTAATAATGTCTTATTTTCTAATAATTTACTAAAGTTTTATTATATCCCATAAAATAAAGATATGTAAATATTATACTTGGCATAGTTTACCATCCGCTATGAGACCTAATTTAATTAAATCATAGAATAATAATCTCAAATAAACTAGATTTTTTTATCTAATTAATTATAAAGTTGTATATTGATCATAATATACCTCACACTCCTTAATATTTCTCATCTAGGTAATTACAAGATGTGTTTTAATCACAAGATACCCCTAATCCTCTAGTTTTGTTTGAATAGTTATGGTAATATTGCATAGCTAGATATTTAAAAACTATGACCAATCTCTATAGGTTATTTTTCTTCTCTTAGTCTATGTATTAACTAAAACACTCATGTTACCTTAAATGGTTATATATTTTAGCAACATATTCATATATATTTTTATAACAACTAGTAACATTCTAAAACTTTCCCATGTTTACACATTAAAATAAAAAGTGTTGCCTACCTGGCAAGTAGAGTTGAGGACTTCCTCTTCATTTCTTCTATGATTTATTTTCCCGTGTCATGCCTCCTACTCTACCTTCTCAATATCCATCTTTCCTTAAACTCTCCTCTCATTACATGCCCCCCCCCCCCATTAAGAAGGTGTAGTCTCTACTTTTAAAATATTTCTCTCTTGTTTTTTTGAAGCATACTTTTTTTATCTTTTTATCTTTATTTCCTCTTTCTTTTTATTTTATTAAATTTAGACCTTTCCTCTTTTATTTTTATTATTATTTTATTTTCCTTATTTTTATACCTAATTGGAATTGATTATATTTTATTTCTTCCTAATTTTTAGATGACATCATTAAATATAAAATTACTATATTTACTAATAAAATTATCATCTTTAATCACCATGACATATTAATGACAAATAAATCAATAAATCTTAATAAAGTTAAATTATGTTAATCTCATCTCTAAAACATTTAATGGACACATTCACCAATCTCACAAATCCCAAAAATTAGTGGACGTACAAATAATTCATGTAGGATAAATTCCATAAAAATAATAACTATGCTATTAAATCATGGTTAAAATGACTAACCACTCATTATGTAACTAACATGTGATAGCTATTTATGGTGTGTGTAAGGTATTGATTGGTTTCTTTGTCATTCTCTGACATCTCAATCTATGTCACCCTCTCTAATGATGCTCTCCTTCCATCACACTCCAAGAGATGAGTTCTCCTACATACACCTCATAACAAAGCAAGTAGTTACACCATAAAATTCATGATAAACATATAGCATAAATTTTAAATGAAATAACCCATCAATATGCTTAAAATGTAAATGAGTGCACTATAATTAACTCATAGTAAAATAATCATGTATCTAAGTAATATTCTACAATCACATAATAGCATATATCTCAAGATTAGTTAGAAATAGTCAAATCTAAATTTGTCAGCTATAGATATCCATGGATAATCTAGCAAGATTTCCTGATGAGGAATCAAGATGTAACATCAACCCAACTTTATTTAATTGGCCTACAAATTCTTAAACATTCCTATAACTCTTTAAGTGAAACTAGTGGGGCTCACCACCCTAAGTCCTAAAATGGACACTCAATTAAAATGAGGTGGGTTTGAGAAACCACTAGCTCAAATTATTTATCCTAACTCTCAATGGGATTAATGGAGGACCTTAATAAATTTTAACCAATCATAAGGCTCGACTCACATTTGAAATCATAAATGGAATCTATTATCAAATTAACTTCCCTTTTAATAAAATTACTTATAAAGGATTACTCATACTCTTCGTATTACCTCAAAAAGAGTATAAAGTTTCCTTTATTATCTCCCTAAAGATGGAGCACCCCATCTCAATTTTTAAATCCTTTCTATCTCAAACATCAAATTAGATCAATTTCAATAAACCCTAGAAATCCTTAAAGATTTCAATAAAAGTTTCAAATCAATATTAACATTCTATCTCAACTTTAGGAGAAGAAGGAGGTTTTTTAGAATGACTTTTCCACATTCATCCCTTTTCTCCTTCATCAACCTTGGATGGCTACCATTAATGGAATCTCTAAGATTTTAACCTTTTTTCATTTATTTAATTTTAAAAATTTATTTCTATATAAGCATAATTGGGTTGGTTTTATAGGTATGTATCTTGTCATAAATCATCCATGTAGTTATAAGGTCCCATAGTTTTCAAAAAGGTCTTTGGAAGCTTCAAGCTTCACCACAACCATTAATGATTGACACAAGGTTAAAAAATAAACTAGTTTTTAGTTTTAGTTTTAGGCTTTTATTTTTAGTCCATGTGATAAAGGGGAAGAAATTAAGGTGGGTTCCCTTTTGGTTTGACTTATCCCAAGACTTCCATGATCATGTAAATGTCAAAAAGGCCAATAAGGACATCTCTTAGATAATATCCTAAAAGTCATGAAGTCTCAGGCCCTAAAACTTATTTCATGTAGAAAAGAGTGAAATTTTGAGGGGGATTCCCTTTCAGATCACCTCACCTCTAGCTCTCCTGATTGTCATAAATAATTGCACAAAAAAGTTTGGATCTAAAGGAATAGTTCTAGTTTTAAATTGAAGTCACAAGGTTCAAACTAAAAAGTGTAAAATTTTAAGAAATAAGTATTAGTAAATAATAATGAATTTATTTTAATATTAATTACTTGCTTGTTTAAATTAATTTAAATATTATCTACCCTAGTTTTAATAAAATACCATGGTGGGTTTAACCACCTAGATTAATAGCCACACAGTCTCTCCAATCTTCATTAATACCATGGCAATACTCAAATGCATCATCATCACACTATGTTGCAGTGGTAACCACAAATATAGTATGTTGGCCCTTAAGGCCTTAATTAACATGTGTATTCACCTGCATGACCATCGACCTAATTTTTGAGCTTCCCTACATAAAATGGTCATGTGCCCTTTCAAGGGTCATGTCAAAAAAATATATAACCTACAAGAACTTAAAATTTAAAAATCCATCAAGATCAAAAAATAAACCCAAAATTATTAAATGAACTATGTTGGGTCAAAAAATATATTCTAAAATTATTTTGAACTAGATGTAGTAACATTTTGCATGGGCCAAAATTGCTTGAAATTTGTCTGTTTTACTAAGGAATTTAGGCATAATTAGTACTTACCTTCAAAAATTCTTAACAATAAAAACATGGATCTAAAAATTGAACTATAGAATGCATCAAAACCTTCATTATTAGTTTTTTCCATTAAAATTTAAATTTTTAAAAAGTATAACTTTTTAAATTTTATAAAAACTACGTAATGAACCTATCCCTTATTTGGCTTAATAAGATTCATTAAAATGAGAATATGAAACAATATTCTAAATTTATTTTTTATAAACTATGAAAAATATAAAACAATATTATTTATATAAATTTTACACCTTTATTCAAAGCATAAAAATGATCTTTCATTACATTTACCCTTTCTTCTTTCAAATAACACTTTCATAAAAACTAATGCATGAAAGCTCATAATCATTAAATCATATGTTTCCTTCCTTATATTTCACATTTTTAAAAATATAATATTACATACAAATGAATTAAAACTATAAAATAATTATTTTCTTATCATTTACATTTACAAAACCACAACAGTTAACAAGTTTTCAAGTAAGTTCCCAAGTTTAATCATGAGACCAAGTCAAGGAAGGGATCTCCTCCCATATTTGATACATCATCATGTGGTTTATCTATGCACCTTGAAGCCTATAATTCCCATCTCAAAGTATAAATTACACTAAATGATCATTGTAAGGTAATATAATGAAGAAAGGATGTGGATAAAGGTAATCTAAACAAGCTCAACTAGATGTGACACTTTGAGTTTCAACTCATAGCATCCTTACAGTAATATAATTCCAAATTCACCCCAAATTAAACCCATGTAACATCAATTAAATAACTCTCTTATGAACATGTATAAAACACACATGGTATCCACTAGAAGCAATACTTATCAAACACCAAACTCACCCATTATGGACAATAATATCTACTCTCCACACAATGGGTATGGGAGAAGGAGGATTTTATAATTTATCCCTTACCTAAACCCTTTATTTATTATGGGAGGCCCTTGTAAATGTGAATGTTTCTCATTACCAAACCCCATGCATTAGAGCTTTGTAGGAGGACTTGAAACTTGGTTCCCTTGCTTGAACCCTATGCATGAAGGAGCCTACCATGTAAAATGATCTAAGACCATTTAAGAAGCATAACATTATGATTTTAAATATCAAAATGATATTTAAAAAAAAAACAATAATAATGGAGGGATTTTTCATCTCCAAGCCAAAAGAGGCAATAAAAATACATATGATGGCCATAGGTATAACCATGGAAAATAACAAAGAGAGAGGGAAAGTCAAATGACCTTACATCTTCTTGAAAAATAATGAAATGAAACATGCATAGAATATATGAATGGCTGCATCAAGTCCACCACTTATATCTTAACAAAGGAATTTCCTACAAGTTTTTTAAGTGAGGAAACTCCTTCCAAAACCAAGCTCTCCTCCTCATTCTCTAATATCTATCTTTCCTTTCTCAATATCTCCCCAAGTCTCTAGTTTTCAAAATGACCAAGAAGTTCCTCCAAGGAATCATTTCTTTTCTATTATAAACAAAACACTTCAACCCAATGTAAATGGGAAGGTTAAAATTATCCTTTCCCATTCCTTGACTCTCCTCCAAAGATTATTCTCTAGCATTAACTCACCTTACACACCCATGTGGGAAAGCAAGACTTTCCCATACCCATTAATTTTCTCACTTCCCCATGAAATAAATGACACATGGGTTGTCCTATAACTTTTTAAACACTCACATAAAATTATTATCCAATATCTTGGTCAAAAATGGTCTTTAATGTGCTTACAACCACCTCTAAAACACTTTATATCCACTTTAAAAAATGGGTCTAAGTTCCCATTTGAATTTTGGTTAAGGGAACCACTCAAGTACTCTACACATTTACCTTTATGATTTGTTTTTAAGTTAAGGTGACTTATAAGGTATTGAAAATGGGTAATTAATAGTTTCAATAGGATATGAATAGTGTTATGAGGGTCAAAGAGGATTAAAATTCAAGACTAGATTAAATGATAACACTAGGATCATATTTTAATCTAAGATAAGTTATGAAGACACTATGAAACTAAAACCAATTTTCCAATTATGTTTGGTGTATCCCTAGTTCCTTCATTTATCCTCCCCTATCATCTTCACATAATATCACACATAAAATTTCACTACCTTAGGTATCCAAAGTTGTTAAATTTAAACACCTCAAGCAATATCTAACAATAAAAAATGCTTGCATGAAACATCCAAAGCACAACATATCAATAATCCACATGAGGTAATTTTAACATGCTAATATTATATTTATGTAACTTAAATCACATAATAAAAAATTTATTATACCAACAAATATAATAATAAAGTATGCATTTCAATAATAAAAGTGAAAATTTCCATAGCTAGCATTTGAATAGTACTCATATAAGCAACTAATAACATCAAGAACATAAAATATGTTGTCTCAGTAATAATGTAATAATAAACATATCATGTCTCAAATAACATATAAATAACTCACAAAAATACATGAGTGCAATAACCAAAAAGTCTAACAAAATTAACACTATGAGAAAGGGGCTAAACATCTTCTATCAAAATAACATTTCATGGGGAGAATGTTGTTACATTTGATTATATAGGAGATAAGGTGAAGCCCTTTCTTTCACTTGGGTAGTGTTCCATTCGCAACACACTATAATTACATTAACTATAATTCTAAAGTGTATAATATGTAGCTACACCTCCTCAAGAGGTTACCTGATATATCTAAACCTTTATTTTATTCACCTTGCAATGTTGGTCACAAATCAAGTCAAAGATCAAAGGAAAATTAAAATGGAATATTTTTCCTATCAAATTTGATAAGAATATTTATAATGCAGTTCTTCATCAACCTCCAAAGTGATACAAAAAATATTAGAATCTAAAATTTATTATAGGAGACACTAGGTGATAGGGTACACATTCAGTAGTAGCATGTGGTCACATTCTTCAGGTCACTAATTTTTTCTTGTACACATTCAAAAATTTGTTGTTATTGTCCTAAAGATAGAGAATAATCAAATATAAAAAAATGGGAAATAACTTAAGGATACTATTTCTAGTCTCAAATTCTCAAGATAATGACCATGTGTGTTTTTTAAATCTCTTTTCTAATTTGGTAAATTTTTAATGCTTAGTCATCGTTTAATTATACTTTTAGTTACTATTTTTATGTATATTTAAAATCTTATTACCATTTTTAATTTTATTATCATAGATCTAGCATGTGCCCTAGTTTTAATATGTTGTGTATAAATTAATTACCTTTATGTGATAAATAGTTAAAACAAGGTGTTATATTTTATTGACATAATTTTCATCAACAAAATTGATTGATGATAATAGCATTAGAGTTCATGAAATTTTTCCAAAATTTAAAGGATTACTATTTTGGAGTGTTTTTTGTTGAAAATTTTATGTTGTCATTTCTTAACATAATTTGTGTTTAGAAAAATAATTGATGAAAATATGTGTCAAAAATAATAAAAAATAAAAATTTGGAATATAAAGTGTTACAAATTCATAAAACATATACTAGTGTATGGCTATTGAATCTAAGAGTGTCTGATGTAAGAGCATCCCAGGCAAATCAACAATCCTACATCACCCAAGTTTTAGAGTGAATAGGTAAATAAGAAAATTGGGCATCATATGACATCATATAATAACTTACAAATCAATGCATAGGAAATAGTGAGAAGTTTGTGTGAATGGCACATATAAAAAAATTAAGGCAACATAAAGTTTTGAGGAGCCAAGTAAATTTAATGATGCATATAAAGAAGGAACACCTATATTAGGGGAGCATATAATCAAGGTGTAAGGCAACAAACATAGAGCCCAAGATAATAAAATACAACTAGAGAATTAGCCAGTTTTAAGGGATGACACCTAGTGTATTTAGAACTAATATGATAGCAAAGGACAACAAGATCTACGAGAC
This sequence comes from Torreya grandis, assembly GCA_037957365.1. Lineage (NCBI taxonomy): Eukaryota > Viridiplantae > Streptophyta > Pinopsida > Cupressales > Taxaceae > Torreya > Torreya grandis. The sequence goes on from JARHVA010000928.1 coordinate 517,647, forward strand.
AAAATCTGATTTAACTACCATCAAAACTTTAAACCTTGAGGTCTGACTAAGTCAAGGATACCATAATATAGGCCTTAAAACTAGGGTTATAAGCCTAATTAGAAATAAATATGCATTTTTTGACTAGACATGTTAGTAACTAGGCCATGACAACTACAAAAAAGTGGGTCAGGGGTCCCCATATGAGGTTTTTGATAGTTTTTATTGGTTGATTACTATTGAGATGTGAATCTATAGGAGATAAGGGTTGAGGTCTAAGGTTTGAACTCTTTTAGAATTAAAATTTGAAAGAGTGAGGGAAACAAAGTTAAAAACTCTTAGAATGGAGCCAATGGCCCCTATATAAATTTTTGAGGCTATTTTATCAATGTTAATGAAATTGAGTTTTAGAATCCATTGAACACTCTGATGGCTATATGGTTTTTCATCCCTTCACTAGGAACCTAAACCATAACCTACACCATGTGGTATCCAATCAAAGTCGATAACCTTAGGAAAATGTAGTGGGAGAAGAACTTAAAATCAAAGAATCTATTAGGGTGACATGGAAGGGAAGGCTATAAAATTACTAACTATGAGGTGGTTGGTAGATTACTATTATCCATTATGATAAGGTGGGTATATAAAAACATATTATGAAGAAGGTGTTGAGAGATAGGATTGGTAGATGTTGAATGTGAGGCAACTAGCGGAGAAGGATAGAAAACCATCAACCATGAGGTAGCTAGCAGAGGAGGAAGAGTGTTGAATGAAAAATATTGATAGATCACTAAAATTAAGGAAACTATTAAAGAGTGGATGAGATTCATAGGATTATAAGAGAGATGTGTGATAGCGATTCAAGAATCTAAGATCACCTACATAGGTTTCTACTAGTGAAGTGAAATAGTGGGTGGAATAAATATTAAGTATGGATAGAAACATTTATTTAAGGTAGTTCATGTGCAATGAGAATATAGGAACACTAACTGATCATTAACCATGACATAGTCAAGTACAAGAGAAGAATAATGTTGATAAAATCATCAATTAGAGGTTTTCAAGTGAAAAAGAGAAGAGGCAAGAATAGAATCATTGATTAGAGGCAACTAGAACATATAAACAAAAGTGAGTAGAGCATAGTCGAATAATCAATTAGAGGCAGCCATAGCACAAAAATAAAAGTAAGTAGAGTGAAATGTTATCATTTATAATAGGTTTCCAAATAATATAACTATAAAAGTACAAGTAGAATCACTGATCAAAGGCATTCAGTGCATAAGTGATTTGAGAAAGATTCTTGATAGAATTATAAATGTCATATAGCCAAGTTATAGAATCATCTTCCAATCATATTATTGGGTAAAAGGTGATGAAATCTCTCCATCAAGTGAAAATGAGTAGATAATAAAGAGCACAAGGAGTGAAGTAGGCATTGTAGAGTAGAACAACACAAAGAAGATGAAGATAAATTAGAATGAGATATTCCACAAACAAGCATGGAAAGATATATATGAGAGAACACTCAAGGAGTTAAAATCATGTATGAGATCAAATTATCTGATGCAAATAGGTTATCTGGTGTAAAACACCCAAATTATATGTTGAAGTGGGTCATTTTTATCGAATGCAATTTCATGCTAAAGAGTGTAGGGGACTCTACATGAGTGAAGTGTTCAAGGAGGGCATTTTGGGGGAAAATAACAATGGGATAGACATAATTTTAGGAGAAGAATATATGGTGAGGAAATGAAAGGGTGAGTAGATGAAAACATGTTATTTATACACTATTATACCAAGTAGTGTACTCATAAATCCACCTCAAATTATAAGGAAGTTTTGAGAAACACCAATCCTTGGAAGAAATTATAGAGCCCTTAGAAAATGTAGGAGGGGAATCCTTAGTAAGAGGATAAAGATGAAGGGACCTACATCAAATAAGGTCATCAAGGATAGTTCCACATGTAGATCATAATGGGTGAACTCAATGTTGATTTCACCCCACTAAGCTAGCAATAGCATGAAATAATGTGATGAGTGGAGCAAAGCAACCTGCACAATAGATCGAGATGTTTGGAGGAAGAAAAGAGCACAAGTGTTCTTGTGCATGGTGTGAAAGATTATCTAATGAATATTTATTAAGAGTTTAAATAGGATATACTAATCATATAAGGAACTAGGGTGAAATGCATCCAACCTTGGAAGGGGATATGTAGTGTTAAAACCCCTCTAGGCTCATTACTAAAAAGCATGCAATTTTTTTAAATACTTATAAATTGAGTGAAATAATTCATTAAGTGATCCATAGCATAAGATTATGATTTATATAATTTATAAATCTATTTTTATTATGATAATTATTAAATTATGGAGGATAAATAATGCCAAGTAATCCATTAAGTACTCTAAATATATTTCATTTCATATCCAAAAAAGACGTCTACATAGTGCATAAATCATAAACATGTGCAAAAGATCAATATGCTATATAAATAATTAATCTCTAATGAATAAAATCATAAGTGCATTAATACATCAACAATTAGATGTTATATCAACTATTATAATACAATTATCAAATAATTATTATATAAGTGCCAACAACTACAACTGTATAGGCCTAAAATAATGTCAAATAATAAAAATACATTGAAGCTTCATATAAACAACTCAATCATCTATCAAATATCCATGATTATATATCGAGATAGGTTCAAATGTATTTCTAGAGAGGGAGAGCATCATCTAATAATTTTTCCTCCAACCACATACTGATGGCCTCCCACACACCTCTTCACTAAGAGTGGTCATTCCATTCATGAAGGCACAGATAATGGTGATGCAATAAATCAAAACCAATCAAGAATCATGTTTATTACAGTAAATATTATATGTAGGTATTCAAACATACCCTAGGTATGCCTCTATTTTTTATAACCTCAATCAAACATATAACCTATAAATCACTGTTGACTGGTAATGTATATAACTATAATATTAATTTGGCCAAAAAAATTTATAGTATAATCAGATTCTCAAATTTGGTTAATAGTCCATGTGATTCATACTCTCTACTAATACATAATGTTTCTAATTCATTAGCTTGTTAATTGATGACAAGTAAGTTTAATAAGCTACATGCCTATATCTTGTCATCCCTTAACAAGATAGGTATCTTGACAGCAAATAATACCATCTTGATCCATGAGTGGTTAAATAATACTTTTAAATGAAAATAGTAAAATCCATAATAATTTCAATCATTAAATAACATCATAAGAAATGATAACTTCATTTAACATGCATAAACACAAAATTTCTTACTTAATACCTTTAAAGAGCACTATAATAGTCCTTGTCATATATATATATATATATATATATATATATATATATATATATATATATATATATATATATATATATATATATATATATATATATATATATATATATATATATATGTCTTATCAATAAATTTAATATCATAAAATCAATAAACATATATATATATATATATATATATATATATATATATATATATATCACTAATATTAACATCCATCACCAATATTTTAACTCTATATAACTTAGTTGATAACATCCTAAGGTTTTCTTTTTTAATACTCTTTAATAACTGATAATTTTCTTTTAAACTAAGGAATGCTTCCACTCAGATATTTTTATTTATGTACAAAATGGTTTACAATATTTAACAAGCTATAATGATTATTCCCTTTTATGATACTCTTTTATATCCATACATGTTTTAAATTTAGATATATGCATCGAGGTCAAGTCTTCTAAAAATGCTTTTACCTTTAATCAGCAATAAGAAGTCTCCTACAAATAATTTTATCATCTTATACATTGTTTGAAAGCTAGTTAATAACTCTATTATCACTTGATAACTTAGTTACTATATTTAGTTTTATCATTACCCATTATTAAAAATTATTTTCTAACTAGTCGTATAGACCAAATATTATATCCATATATATTTAGACCCCTCAGAATTATTTTATTTCACTATATGGTTATGTAAACATGACAGACCTTTTTAATCTCAAATTAACCTTATAATAGTTCAAAATAGATAGTTTTATAACCTAAAATCCTTTCAATGATTCTATATCAAGTTTTGGGGATTTTATGCGGTCATTCAACCTCCTACAAGTCTGATAATAAACCCAATATATCAAACATAACCTGAGATGGAAACATAAACCTTGTCCAAGATTTGAATTTAATATATTTTAATACATAAAACCCTAAAAATCCTCTCTGATCAGAATTTGAATCCATACTATGGTTTTTTAATAAGTTTCTAGGCATATAGGTGGTTATTCAACTACCTACAAGTATGAAAACAAATCATAATTAATTAAACTCGAGCCTAAATAAATGTACTACCAACGGTAAGTCAAATATAAAAATATTAGATCTATTCAATTATTAAAAATGTGTGTCTCCATTTCTAGATCACTTATGAATAGGTACTAAAGACCTTTAGTCTAATTTCCCCATAGACTAAGGGATTCCTTTTAGGGTTTTATTTTATTGATAATTATGATTGTTGGAATAGTGATTTTTATCATTTGTCTATATAAGGCAATTCTAGTTTATTAATAGAATATTTTTTAAAAAGTGGTTTTTATCAGTATGGTATTTAAAATATGAATAATTATTGGATTATTTCATAAAGGTAATTATAATTACTATTTTTTATTTTGGAAATTAATTTAATATTATATTTAAAAGAGGAATGTTAGCTGGGAGATGTTCAAAGAAAAGAAAAAACATCCTAAAAAGTTGTCAAGGAGATTTATGATGTATTTTACCCCCTCCCCACAAGGTGGTTCACCTCCTTTGGAGGGTACAAATATAAGGTGAAGATCTCAATTGAAAATATGATGAAAATTGATATTGATTCTTCATGCTTAACAAAAATACTGGGATGTGTGCCCAATAATTGTTTATAGGTTTTGGAGCTGATTTTTTGACAAAATGGTGTCTTTTGATGCCACATTTACAAAGATGGATTTGATAATTTCCCTAGAGTGGGTTGACTTGATTGGTGACTTGTTTGTGTAGATTTCATGGATAATTTGAGGTTCAATTGACCTAGTTTCATTGTTAGAATCTATTGATGAATATTACTGAAATGTGGCACTAACTTTCTATATGATTTGGCAAGGTTTTCAAGGTCTTTTCGAGGGAATAAATAAATTAATTTTATGAGGGTTTGACTTCATAAATTGTGGATTTGTGGCTAATATTTATTGTGTGAATTTCCAAAGTATGTTAACATGATTAGGATTAAGGGTTTGATGTTTTAAGGGGTATAAAACCCTAGTTGAAGGTTAAATATTAATTATGATTCTTTTATATAGTTTTGACCTAGGGCAGCGAGGTTTGGAGTGGTATTTGATCACTTTGAAGGCCCAAAATGGTGTTGAATTTATGTGGCTATTTTTTGTAAGTTATTCATGATTTTTGGCAAGGGTTTGACAAATATTTAGCTACTATTTTATGTTTAAAATCAGATGTTTTATAGCAAGGTTAAATCTGATTTTCATCCCCATACAAGGGGTAAAAGGGTATACAATCTTTATTTCCAGTTCATGGCTTATTTTAGATAATTTTGAGGTGTTATTTGCTCAAAGTAATTTTTGTAAATTACCTATATATTATTTGAACATTGGCACCTAGTGTTTGGGAGTATTTTTCATGTTTTTGAGGTATATCTTTGAGCTAAGGTTTTCTAATTTGGATAATTTTAGAATTCAAAATTTATGGATTTTAGGGGAAACCCCTTTTTGGTTGAAGTGTACCATTTGGGGACATTAAAAAATGAATAGTAATAGAAAACTAAAGTCCACCTAAGGTATCTATTATAAATATGTTAAAACAATATGATATAAGCTTATTATAGTTACCAAAAATTGGGTCAACATTTAGGTATTTCAATCTTGTATCTATATGAATTAACACCATTTTCATTATTTGGCTTGGAGTAAAACATGTGCCACTCCCCCTACCCCGCAATTTCAAAATAAGTTGAGTAATAATAATCAAGCTCACAACCATGAAATTGTGGTTGATATTGATTTCTCATACCCAATTTATTAGGGGTAACTTAAATAAACAAATAAATACTAGAGCATAACCATACTTGTTACTAATTCTAGTTACAAACGTAAGAGGGACAATATGCAACATTAAGCCATCAAGATCTATTTACTAGGTCTCATGCAAGGTTTTTACCTCTAACATGCTAGTATCATATGTTTTATTTTTAAAAAAAATAAGAATTATAAAAACCCTTTTATTTCTTTTGATAAAACTAACAATGATCACTTACTCAAAAAATATCAAAAGATAGTTGTAGCTTGCACGGTTTCCTCTTCAAAATAGAAAAGTTATGGTTGTAGCTTGAATTATATTCTCTTCTTTCCTTTTTAATTTATTTTTCCTTTTTTTTTTCCCTTTGATTTATTATTTTATTTATTTATTCCCCTAGATCTTATTGTGTTTCTCTTTACTTCACAGGGATTACTAAGTTTGTTCCTCGACATGATTTGACACCATGTGTATCTAAATCTCCCATATTTTTCTAAGATTTTGTTTAGTTAACTAACCACTAGATTTATTTTTTTAATCTTCCACTTTAATCTACCATTATCCATGAATGTAGGCTATTAATATGCCTAAAACTTCTTGAATGATAGTTATATGGTAGTGATAGGGTTTCAACCCAAAAACATAATTCTTTCCATTGAATTTTCCTCTCAATACCAAAACTTAAACATTCAAAATCATTAACCATGACCTCTGACTCATATTTAGTGGGCTCGACTCAATTTGCCACAAAAATTGGCATTATCACAGATAGTTCCCCGACTAAACATAACACCAATAAAGTTGGTATTTAAACTTTGATAGAAATCCTAAGGGGTTATTAATCCCCTTTTTATTTTATATAAAATATTTTATTTTATTTTATTTTTAAATTTTAAATAATTTTAAACCTTATGAATCAAAACATGTTTCTTATGTCTTTCAAGTTCTCAAGGAGAGAGTGAGATCTCACAGCCTATGGAAATAAGTAACAATCACATGCTAACAAGGTAACAAAGACATGTTATAAAACTATCAGTTGGTTAATAAAATAATGAGTGTAAAATTTATATGCATCCACTATTTGTTTACCTAGGACTCCAAAATGTGATAAAATAAGTATGAATTAAAGTAAAGAGATATAACATAGGTTTTTTATAGAATATCAAAACTTTACACAACATACATCAAGATAATTACACACATATTTAGCACTATAGGAAATTGAAAATCAAATAGACAATCATAGGTAATAATTAATTATGGTGTGTTTAGTGATTCATGACAAGTTCTAAGGTGATTCCATCATCCACAATATGCCACCCTCTCCCATATGATTTTCTCCCTCTATTGCACTCAAAGAGGGTATAATATGTCTTACATCCACCTCAAAAATAGAAATGTAGTTAGTACATTACATCCATTATATCATGAACCATAAATCAATAAATAATCAAAAATACCACTGTGTATCTACATAAAAATATGTACATCAATACTATCATCATTCATTTTTTATCAAAATTATATATATACACTATAATCAAAATATGTAGAACATAAAAATACAATAGTCTATGCAATAACATAATTGAATATGTCCATCTATCCTCATCACCCATAAAACTAACTAATCATTAGTAAAATGTTTATTTAAAAATAATTGTTGTTTGTAAGGATTGGATGGATATAACATCCTCCTTACCTTAAATAGATCATCATATCGATGACATTATTATCAAATAATTATGTTTAAAAATGTAAATAGCTTATCAAAATGTATCAACAAAATAAATAATGAAAAAACCTTTGAAAATCCTCAAGATCCTCCCAAGTGGCACTATCTTTAGGATATTTTTCTTAATGAACCTTGCATTGAAATTATTCTCTATTACACAAGATAAGCTTTGCAGATATCAAGTATTTTGATTGATTTTATTGTTACCACTTCTTGATTCAAATCCTGTATTGCATTTTAATCAAGAATATGTGAATTATCAACTTCATACTTTTTTAGATAAGATACATGACAAATAATATGAATTTATGTTGAAGTTGGTGCCAAGGCAAGTTTATATACAATAGGATTTATCACTTCCATAATATGAAAGGGTCCCATATATATAGGTGTTAATTTGGTTGATTTACCAAATTTTATAGAGCTCTTTTGAGTCTTGACTTGTAAAAAAACATTACCTCCAACTGAGAACTGCCTTATTACTATTTCATATCAGCATAGCTTTTCTACCTATCATTAGATTAATCCAACATTTGCCTAATTAACTTCACCTACTCATCCATTTTAGTAATAATATTAGTTAAAAAACCCACTATATCTTCTATTTTATCCTATTTGATGGGGCTTCTACACTTTCTTCTATACATGGCTTTTAATGGAGCCATTTTCAAAACTAACTGAAATGAGTTGGTATAATCAAACTCAACTAGTGGAAGGTATTCTTCCCACTTGTATTGTTGATCCATGTGATATATTATCAAAAATCCCTCTAAAATTTTATTTACCTTTTTAGTTTGCCCATCTATTTCTATATGGTAGGTCATATGAGGGTCTCTATCTAAAAAAAATTCTCTAGAAACCCATGAAATTTATGAATTTATTTTATAAACCTTTTTTTTAGAATCAGTGTATCATCAAATAAATTACTTTGGTGAGTCTATAAACCACCAAAATCATATCATGTTAGTTCCTTGACATCAGTATCCCTTGGACAAAATCTATACTAATGACTTTCCACTTCCATTCTAGAATGTAATCTAGGTACAAAAACCTAGTAGGATGAACAAGTTTAGTATTTACTCACTAACATTCCAAGCATATAGACATAAAATAAATGGCATCTTTCTTTATTCCCTTCTATAAATATAATAGCTTCAACTCTATCATAAGTTTAGTCACACTTGAGTGACCTGAATAAAGATCCTTATTCAAATCTCTAGTCATAACCACTCTCAATTTTTCTCTATATGGAACATAAATTATCCAATTCAACCTAATATACCATAATTCTCAAAATGAAATATTTAATACCTATTATCTTGGGTATTTTCTACTAGATCTATCTTGACTTGCCCATAGAACTCATCTCTTAGATAAAAACTCAAAACTTGATATCAAAAGGTACTTATGATAGTATTCATAGATATTATGTACCTTTTATGACTAAGAGCATATGCAACCCTATTTTTTATGCTTTCCTTTTTCAACATCTTGAAATTTATGCATTGGTAAAGATTTCAATCCTTCTTCTTAAAGAACACCACTAGAGCACCACATGGTGAAACACTCAGTTGAATTAACCCTTTAGATAACATGTATTGAATTTGAAATTTTAATTTAACTAACTCTATTTTTGTCATTTTATAGGGATCCTTGGATTGAGGCTCAAACTTGGGAATGATGTCAATTGTGAATTTGAATTTCCCTTTGGGAGGTAATCTAGGTATATCTTTTAGAAACATGTCTTGAAATTCTTGAAAAAGGGAATAATCCTCTAAGGTAGGCCACTTAGTTCTTTGATTTCATCTACCTTAACCATGAACACCTGAAATCCTTTTCTTTGATATTTTAAAAATTGAATGGCTTAAATTTTTCTTAGATTCAATTTTTTTTTTCTCACCTTGGATTTGGGTTTAATTTCCCAAATCATCCAAGCATTCAACCTTCTTTGAGAAGCAATTGACCTTTGCCTTGTGATTCCAAAGCTAATTTTATCCTAAGATCACATGCATGAACCTAGCAGAGTTTCAAAATAGTATACCATAGTGATGAAATTAGGTAATTATACTTCTACTTCTATGAATAAATTATCTACTTTGAACTTAAACTAATTCCCATACTACATTGTCCAAGCATTTACAATATGACCAGATTTCTTAGGTAGTTTATTTAACATACTAGGATAAATAAAATATTTAGTGGAGTTAGTCTCTATAAAAAATGAAACAAAATTCCCAAATAAATTACCTGATACTATGATAGGGGAGGTTTTAAACTCATCTTGATGATTTTAATGGCTACAAGAATTCATTATTGAAAAGTTCCCTGCTATGATGTTTATTTAGAAGGATTCTTAAAATTTCTTCTTGTCTTCCACTAAGGATGGTTTTTATCATGGTGTTATCCTTCACATGTGAAACATCCACCAAGTGGTCCCTTTCTATCAAATTAGTTTCCCACTTTTAATCCCTCCTTAAAACCATTACCCAGTTTCTTATTTCTTTAAATGTTGTTCAACCTAAAATTATAATTATTGAATATTCTTTTATAATTCCCATTTCACTTCAAATTATTATTTTTTAAATAATTTTTTATCCCACCAAACTTCTTTTGATACTTTTCTCTAACTTCCACAAGATATTTAAAATTTTCCTTCTACTTAACGGCCTTCTCAAAAACTTGATCCATGGTGTTAGGACCATGTGCATCCACTTCACACCCAATCTACAAACTAAAACCCATGATGAACTTTTTAATTGTAAAGTGTTCATATTTTTGGTACCAAGGAATATACTTAAGAAGCTTGGTAATTTTTTCCTATTACTTCGTCATCAATAAATCTCTCTACTTCAAATTATATAAACCTTTCCATTTTTATTTGAAATAAATTTATGGTACCCACCGATCTGCAAACATAGTTATAAACTATTCCAAAGTGGTGGTGGTAGAGTTCAAACACATAACTTCTTGTTGGCCCACCAGATTGCTTATTCACCAGTAATTTGGTATGTTGCCCATACTACATTGGTCACCTTGGAGTAATTTAAAATTTTGAAATACTTATCCATTTTAGTGATCCAACCTTCATCTCCATCACTTAACATATTTTTTTCAAACTTATGTGGCTTCATTTTTTCATGTCACATGCAAGTTCTATAGTAATTTGCAATCTTCCATCTTGATAATCTTTAATGTGATCCTATTCTTGGTGATCTTCCTTATTATCATGTTGTTCTTTAGGATATTATTCCTCATCATGCCCATGTAATTCATGTTTCAAGGCTAATATTTTTTCTCATGTTTTATTCATTACTACAATCATTTTCACAATATTTATATCTTGCTTTGTCATTAACTGATTGGGATTAGCTGGCTAATCTTAATTTTAAGTTCATTCAATGTTTAAATTTTCATGTACTATTTTATCTTATTGAGATAAATATATTTAGGTCAATGTTTAGTGTACTAATTATGTCTAAGCATTTAAATCTTTACTCTAGTACCACATGTTAAAACCCCTCTAGGTTTATTACTAAAAAATGTGCATTTTATGTACTTATAAATCAAGTGCAACAATTCATTAAGTGATCCATAGCATTGGATTAAAATTTATAAATTATTTTAAATTTATGTTTATTAATCTAATTATAATAAGTACAATAGATAAATAATGCTAATTAATCCACTGATTACATAATCTAAAATCTTTCATTTCATATCCCAAAAAGTAGTCTACATAGTGCATAAATTATAAACATGTTAGCATATCAATATGATATATAAATCATTTCTCTCTAATGACTAAAATCCCAAGTACATTAATCCATCAATAATCATATGGTATAGTCACTACTATGATACAATAATCAAGTAATATTTATCCAAGTGCCAGCAACTACAATTGTATAGGCCTAAAATAATGTTAAATAATAATAGTACATTAGAGCTTCATATAAACATCTCATTCATCTATAGAATAGCCATGATTAAATATCAAGATAGGTTCAAATGTAGTTGTAGAGAGGGAGAGCATTATCTAGTAACTTTTTCTCTAACCACATATTGATGGTCTCCCACACACCTCCCTACTGGGAGTGGCCCTTCTATTCATGAAGTGGTAGATAATGGTGATGCAATAAATTAGAACTAATTGAAAATAATTGTAGTATAGTTACTATTATATTAATCCACTCAGATATACCCTATGTACACCTTTATTTGTTATAACCTTAAGAAAACATATAAACTAGAAATCATTATGGACTGACAATGTATACATCTATATAATTACTTTAGCCAAATCATTTTATAGTATAATCATATTCTCAGATCTAGGTACTAGTCTATGTGATTCATACTCTCTAATATTCATATTTTTATTACTTCCTTACCATGTTTATTGATGATAAGCAAGTTTAATAGGATTCCTACCTATATACAACTTAGCATCCCTTAACAAGATGGGTATCTTGATAGTAAACAATACCATCTAAATCCATGAGTGGTTAAAGAAGACATAATACTATTAAATGAAAATAATAAAATCCATAATCATTACAAGCATTAAATAATATCATACTAAATTAGAACTATATTTAACATGTATAAACACGAGGATTATTACTTAAGACCTTTAAAGAGCACTACAACAGACCTTGTCATATATATATATATATATATATATATATATATATATATATATATATATATATATATATATATATATATATATATATATATATATATATATATACTCCTTATCAATCAATATAATATAAAAAAATCAATCAGGTAGATATATCACTAATATTAAATATTTTAACACTATATAACTCAAATGATAATCATCCTAAGATTTTCCCTGTTAATACTCTTTAATAACTACCAATTTCCTTTTAAACTAAGAATGATTCCACTCAAATTTTTAGTTGTATTCAAAATTTTCAACAATATTTAACAAGTTACAATTATTATTCCCTTTTATGCTACTCTTTTATATCCATGCATATTTTAAATTTAGATATATATAGCTAGATCAAGTCTTCTAAAAATTCTTTTACCTTTAATTTGCAATAGGAAGTCTCCTACAAATATTTTTATCATCTAAGACACCTTTTGAAACCTCATTAATAACTCAACTATCACTTAATAAGTTATTGACTATATTTATTTTTATCATGACTCATTATTAAAAATAATTTACTCACTAAACATATAGTCTAGTTACTATATCCATATATTTTTAGACCCCTTAGACTTATTTTATTTCACTATATGGTTATACAAAGCATGATAATCCTTATAATCTTAAATTGACCTTATAATAATTCAAAATAGAGGGTTTCATAACCTACAAGCCTTTTAATGATTCTATATCATGTTTTGAAGTCACCATTTGACCTCCTACAAGACTGATAATAAACTGAATCTATCAAACATAACCCTTGATGGAAACATAAGCCTTATCCAAGATTTGAATTTAATAGATTCTATGACAAAATCCTACAAATCCTCTCCTATTAGAATCCCAAGCCATACTATGGTTTGTTATCAAGTTTTTAGTCCTGTAGGTAGTCATTTGACCACCTAAAATTATGAAAATGAATCAAAATGAATTAAACTAAGGCCTAGTTGAATGTACTACCAATGGTAGGTCAAATATAACAATTTTAAGTATGCTAATATTGAAAATGAATTATAACAAAAACTAAAGTACATATGAGATAACTATTATAAATAATTTAAAACCACATGATATAAGCCTATTTTAGTTTCTAAAAGGTGGGTTGACATTTAGGGATTTTGGGCTTATTGCATCTATATGAATTAATAGTATTTTCATTTTTTAGCCTAGAGTAAACTCCCCCCTCCCCCCCCCCCCCACCCCACCATTTTAAAATAAGTCAAGTATTAATAATCAATCTCACCACTATAAAATTATGGGTGAGAATGATTTCTTGCCCTAAGTCCTTAGGGGATACTTAAACAAATAAATAAATTTTAAAACACAACCATACATTTTACCAATTTTAGTTATAAATGTAAGAGGGACAATATGCATCCTTTAGCCATCAAGATCCATTTACTAGGTTTCATGAAATATTTTTACCTTTAACATTTTAATATCATATGTTTGATTTGTATAAATAAAAATAGCAACCAATTTTTTATTAAAACCCTTTTATTAATTATGCTAAAACTAGTAATGATCACTTATCTAGAAAATTAAAAAATTATGGTTGTATATTGTAGTGTTTCCTCTTCAAAATATCAAAGTGATGGTTATAGCTCATAGTGTATTCTCTTATTTACCTTTTTTTATTTTTATTTATGTTCCTTTCCCTCTACTTCATGCAATTTTTATCCCCCTAGATCTTGTTATGCTTCTCTTTGTTTTACATGGCTAAATAAGTCCCTTCCTCAACATGCCTTGATGCCAAGTGTCTCTAAATCTCTCATAATTTTCTAAGTTTTTATTTATTTAACCAATAAATAGTGTTATGTTCTTAGTATTCCACTTGAATCTACCATTATCCATGCATATAGGCTATAAATATGCCTCAAAAAACTACTTGAATGATGGTTGCATGGTCATGTTAGGGTTTTGACACAAAAACATAATGCCTTCCATTAAATTTTCAAATCAATCCCAAAATCTAATCAGCACCTGCTAACTATTCAAAATCCTTAACCATAACTTCTGAATCATGGTTAGTGGGCTCAACTCAATTTGCCACCAAAAGTGTCTTTACCATAAATAGTTTCCACACTAAGTATGCTACCAAAAAATTGGTAATTAAACTTTCATAGAAAACTTAAGGGAATATTATTTCCATTTCTATTTTATATAAATATTTTATTCTATTTTTAACTTTAAAATAATTTAAAACCTTTGGACTCAAAACATGATTCTTATGCTTTACAGGTTCTAATAATCACATGCTAATAAGTTGACAAAGACATATGTTATAAAACTTACATTTAATCAACAAAATAATGAATTTCAAAGTTATAAGCATCTGCTATTTATTCACCTAGGACTGTAAAATGTGAAAAAAAATAGCATGCATTCAAATCAAGTGATCTAGTATGGGCTATCTATAAAATATCACAACTTTACATGACATACATTAAGATAACTACATGCATATATGACACTATAGGAAATTAAAAAGAAAACAAACAATTAATGGTAGAAAACAATTATGGTGTGTGTATTTATTCCTAAAAAAGTTATGATATGCTTCCATGATTGACTAGCTATCACCCTCTCCCTTATGATGGTCTCCCTCTCTACCACTCAGTGAGGGTAGAAGATGTCATGCATCCACCTCAAGAAAAAAATGTAGTTTGTCCATTAAATCCATTATATCATAAACCATAAAGTAATAAGTAATCATAAATACCATTATATTTATACAAAACAAGATGTACATGAAGACTATCATCAATATATGTATACTTTAATCAAAATATGTGGAATAAAAAATACATCAAACTATGTAATAATAAAATTGAATATCATGGAGTCAAATGTTTGTTTAAAAATAATTTTTATTTGTTAAGGATTGGTCAGGATATAACATGGAGGGAGTTAGTAGTAGAATTAAGGTACCATTTAGAGAGATATAAGAGTGAAGAGGTTGACCATTATTTAAACCTAAGTAGTCCCAGAGACAACTGGATAATGTATAAGGATGCAAGGAATGAAAGAAGGAAATCATAGAGGTGAACTGTGAAGGAGAATATTTTACCAAAACATAGAGAGGATTTACTAGAGGAGATGGACAACATCAGTTCCAAACTAAGAATAAAGGTTCAAATCACAAAGGAGAAAAGGTCATTGTCAATGGAAAGGCAAGACTAGAGGGAGAGTGTATACATATAATATTTTTTAAATCTTTATCATTTATCAATGCTTTATCTCTTATAATAACCTATTGAGTTTTAATCTCTTTGAGTGCATGCCTTAAATGGTACACTAGGAAATGGATGGGTAGACCATTGGTTCTTTACAATATTATTGGTTAATTCTATCATACCTAAACCCACTATCATTTCTAAACCCACTATAAATCCCTCATATCAACTCCCTAAACAAACAAGCCTTGTTTATCCAATTCCCTAAGCAATTATCCTTTTAAGTATCTCATAATTAAGAAAACACCAATTTCTCCTACTAATTTGGCATGTTTGACCCTATTATGAAAGTTAAAGTGCATGTTACAAAACTAAGTTAGCCTGGCCAACCTAAATTGAGGCCTAATGATAACTTTTCCAAAATAGGATCATGATGGATGATCTTATTGTCTAATATTATAGAAGACTTAGGACCTATTCATTAATATAAATAAAACCTTCATATCAATCCAATAAATAGGAACATTAATTTTCACATTATTACAACTCACAACTCTATTACATCTACATTATAAGGATCCATTTCTTAGGGTTTGTCTTAGAGGGAAGATAATTTTTCTTATGGGAAGTCTTGGATGTAAAGTATGCATATTTTAGCCTAGATATTATTTCTATAGTGTGATCCTTATATATACACAACAATCTCTTTTAAATCACCATTATCTAAGGGAGATATTGAGACTTGAGGGGTTTGTCCAAAGGTAAGTATCTCTATTTTTTTCCATTTCATTTAATAGATAGATATTGCATAAAGTAATAGGTTATAAATGTTTATCTCCTTGATTAGGATACCTATATACTTAAAATTAGTATAGTTATACTTATTTTCTTTGCTCACCATCTTCCACCTTAGGTGATCTAGGTTCCATTTTCCTACCATGATCCTTTAATTTATTTTATTTGTTTTAACTATCACCATTTGTGTTATCTATTTTGATAACACTAGATTAGTTTTATTTCATGTATTAAGACCTTGCTAGGGTTATTGGATAATATTATTTTCATATAGTATTTAAAACCATCTCCTTTAGTGTTTTTTGATAATTTATCCTTTAGTTAGGTTTAGCATATCTAATTGGATAAGCTCCTCATATAAAAAGTATTACAATAGATGTTAGTTGATTACTTTATTTGATCTTGGATTTACTACGTATGATAACTTTTATATATATCTTAACGTATTGCATACATTATTTTGAAACCAATGTGAATCTAACCCTTAAATTTTAAATTTTTCATTTACTATCAACTAGGTCACAATGGTTGGCCTAGTCTAATTATCTATTTATATATTCTAGATCTATAGTCAACTAGGTCATGTTGGCTGACCTAGTTTTTTTCTCTATTTATAGGTTTTCATCTACAGCTAACAAGGTTGTGTTGTTTGACCCTATTCATTTATACAACTTTTAACTTTCAAATAGGTCATTCTTGTTAAACATATTCATTCCTATAATTTTTATCTTTCAACTAGGTCATGTTTGTTGACCTTATTCATTTCTACAATTTTTTGGATTTTAACTAGTTCATTTTGGTTGAAATTTTTCAAGATCCTTCTTAACATATTAGTTATTCAAATTACACAATTAACTTAGACTTGTATTTCCAATTTTCAATCAAATTAAATAGTATTTCAAATTTGCATTTTATTCTTACCATTTTTGAGTTCTAAAATTATATCGCACAATCAACTAAGTCGACCTAGCCAACTTAGTTTTGTGTCTTATTTTTCTACCAAAAAACTAAGTCAATATGTCTGACCTAATTTTCTTTAACCTATTTTTACCTTGAGTTTAGTAAGTGGCTAAATTAATTTAATACATATCTAACCTAATTTGTTTTGGCTTGTTTTTTCCTTATTTCATTAGGCTCCTAACTTAGTTCAATAGGTGGTTAACCTAGTTTGTTTTGGCCTATTTTTCCCTAGTTTAGTAAATGGATGACACATTTCATTAGGTGGTTTACTTAGTTTAATAGGTGGTTTACCAATTTTATTTTGGCTTATTTTTTCCTAGTTAAATAGGTGGCTTTCATAGTTTAGTAGGGACCTGACCTAATGCAAATAACTTAAGATTGTCATAATTATGTCTTATTTTAAACTTCCTAATTAGTAAATAGCACTACATAATTAAGGATTAAATCATAAATTCACTTATATTATCACTTTAGATGAAACCATTGAATTCCTTCCTTCATGTAAACCTAATGCCAAACCAATTACTACATCATAGAATTTAAATTTTGCATCCTTTAGGAAACAACAATGTAATACAATTGAAGTAATAACCCTAGTCCTCCTCATACTACCAATGTTGGGAGTCCTCCTCCACCCAAAAATCCTAATCCCATTTATATCGCTCAACTTATTGAACAAATACTTTAACAAATACATAATATATAATTCACTCACAATAATCAAATGATGAAATTGCAATATCATATATTATAAATGGTTAGTCAACCACCTCAAGTCATCATGACTCAGCCAAATCAAAATTTTATCCCTCCTCTTAAATATGTCGATGGGAATATCATCCCTCAACCTCTCATGCATAAAAAATGATCTAAAATATTTAAAATGAATATTTATCTCCATTAATTATATCCATATCTATTGAAAACATTTATCCAACTATTACATATGATGGAACCAAGGACCCCACTATCTTTCATAAATATTTTGGTAATCTCTATAAAGAATGGGTCTAAACTAAAACTTTTCTTTTTAATAAATTTTTTTTCAAAACATTTTTGGGAGATTATTTAGAATGGTATAATAAACTCCCTCAACATTCCATATTATAACTAGAGATTTATTTGATTCTCTAATTAAATAATTTTAACATAATGATCTTGCTTAAAATAGCCTTATCCACTTCATCAATGTCAAGTATTTACCTAATGAATATGCTCACTCTTTCATCAAATGAAGGAATTCTCTAGATCATAAAGTAGCTCATAACATGAGTGATGATAATATTTTAAAATTTTCTATTACCGCTCTTAAATCTCCTCTTCAGTATAAAGTTTGGGTGTTTTCCCTTAAAACTTTAAAATAAGCTTTAGACCAATTAAAAAGGCAAGACTTTCTTTTGAGTCAATTTGAATCACCTCAAACAACTATTAAGGAATATTTCCAATCATTTTCTCATAACATTGACTCATCTAAACCTCCTAACCTTCAAATGGAGCATCCAATTCAACCAATTTTAACCCAACCCACCCACCTTTGATTCTAGAAGAACTTAAGAATAAATTTCCACCCTTTAAACCCATGAGCTTTGATCCTTCAAAATCTCCTCTAAAGTGGTAAAATATTGATAAGCTATATTTGTGTCATGTTATGATAGGTCATTCTCTTGAGACTTATTGTGATCTTCACTGATTCCTCCTTACCTTCTTGTTTGGTCCACATTTCAATCTTGATACTCTTACACAATGAAATTATCAATACCATCTTCAAGCCTCACAAGCCCAATATACAGAATCACAATCACATCAACATCACCTACCTAATGATCAACATAAATTACCCCATACCACCACCTAATCCACTATTTTTTTCCAAACCATAATTGATACTTATTCTTACACCAAGAAGGAAAGGATAGCTAAAATAAACAACCTTAAATGGGTTGTTGCATTCATCAAACATTAACCTTTTAGGTCATAACAACCCAAGGAGTACCTATTTCAAATTCCTACTCCAAAGCACATAATAAATTGTCCTCATTTACCTTATAGACCTCTTTACACCTATCCTACATGTCTTATGTCAATTTTAACATCCTTAAAATCCAACGTATCAACACATTTACCTCTCTTAAATTATAACAAAAATCCCAATGCAATTCATTCTAATTGTTCAATTTCATCTCACTCCACATCTCATGTTGGGGAATATTGTGATGCCCATCCACATGTCTCTTCAAAATTTGGGGCGTCTTGTGATCCCATCCCTACATCAAATTACTATTTGGGGCATCCTATAATGCCCAATCTTCTTCTACATTTCATAGTAACAAATAAATTTAACTTCAATAAACCTTTTGAGATACATAGGCTTGTATGTAACATGTTCATATTTGATATAGACATTAACATATATTTTTCTTGTTATTTTTGTCTCATGTTATTTTTTTTATATGTTTTATTTCATTTAGTTTTATTTTACTTACACCATTATTTATTTTTTGGTTATTTGGTATTTTTTTAGAAACATTATTTCCTTGTTGGTCCATTAATTTTATTTCATTTTTCTTTCAACCTTTGTTTCCTTTGTGATTCCTAGGTAGCACCTTTACGTTTTTCATTGATTTTAATTTTATCACATTTATGTCATTCTTTCCCTTAGTCTATTTATGATTCTTTGGTCATTATTTATTTTACCCCCTCTTTTAGGATGATTATTACTTTCATTGGTACTTGTTCTAGATCCCTTGTAGGTCAGTATGGCTTCCCTAATGACATGACTCTCATAACTTAAGGCTTGTCCCTTTTGGATTGTTATTTTCTCTCCTTATGATTAAATATGATCATACTTATCATTGTATCACTCATTATATGGATGGATCTCTCATAATCCCCATCTTTCCCTTATTTCATTTCATTTGAGGTACACATAGGTAACTTTTGATCTTGCACACTTGCTTGAGGTCAAGTACATGAATATTTAGACACCATAGTCTTTATGTGATTTTATTGAGTGACCAAGTGTAAGATGTCTTGTGTTTATCATCTATTTCACTCATGATTGGTTATCTAAATCCTTATAGAGGATAAATATAAAAATGCAAAATATTAAAATCCAAATCATAAAATAAGTTCAATAGTCAATGATTAAAAGGCAAATACAATCTTAAAAGTTGGATCACACTAAAATATGTGATCTTTATTTGGCATATCTTTTATATTAGACTAATATCAAACTCCATAGTTGGCCTCATGATAAATTCAAGGTCTATGGTGTGTGGTAAGTCATTAGACTTGGGTAGGAGGTCTCATTATATCATATACTTATAATTCTACCTACTTTCATAGATAAGTACCCAATATTTGTAGTAGATCAACAACTCTACAGGGGGTTTTGAGGATTGGGGAATATGTTGTGGTAAGGTAGGTCCATTTTAATTTTCATGAATATAGCCTTCATGAGATGATTTATGTATTTCATATGTTGTCCCCAGATTTAAATTTACTAGTTGGAGTGCCCTAGATCCTTAATATTGATAGTTTCTATCCTTAATCACTTTCTTGGTGTGTTTCATTCCTACTAAGGATGTTTACATAACCCATGTGACACCTCACACTCCTTATTTACATCACATTATTCCTATTATCCCTTTGTTGGATATTACTTTTAGTTGATCACATCCATGATACATTTATGTACTTAAGCCTCTTGGTTTCCTTTAACCCTAAAATAGAATCTAGATTGGTGTTATCTAGATTGTTAAAGGTGTATATAGAAATGAAATGGCACAAAGGTGATAATAAAATCTATAGAAAGCTAATTAGAATCTAAACTCATATAAGCATACACTAAATTTATTATGTTGATATATTCTAAATATAGAAAGTACAACTATGCTAGATATAAAAATGACAAAGAAGTGAAGTACTTATGTTGTTCTCATGCTAATACTCTTATATATATAACAATATGAAATCAAGTTGGAAGGATATTTTTTAACAATCATCAAATTATAGTTCTAATGTTTTTGGCTCTTTAGATAGTAACATCAACCTAGGATGGTTATGTTGACACTACTATCTAGGTTCGATGTTAGTGTCCTATACAGAATATCTACTAAAATTATATGTGAATACTAGATGTTTTTGGGTTTTACTTCTCCTTCACTCTAGTGCATTTATTTTTAGGTCATGGATAGTCATTCCTTATGAAATGGAAATATCCTAGATTCCTATCTTTAATGTGACCTTGGGAAAAAATAGGCTAGTGGGCAAATGGTGTTGAGTTGACCCTAATGAACCTAATATCAAAAGTCACTGCCTACATAGCTAATACTCTGATTAGGACCTTAGACTGATATAGTTATCCCCTATGTGTTGACTTGTGTGTAAATTATACAATGTATTCAAATCGAGTACAATGGTGACCTAGATTATAACTTGGAAAATCATGCTCTTAGGTTGATATTTTAGTACTACATACCTATAGATTTGTTGTACCTATAACTAGTATGGAAATAGGGAAGCTTTACTTAACTAAATGCTTGATAAGTGCCTTGGTCTCTTTTGTATTTTTCTTGGTGTTTCTAGGTTAGGAGTGAATGAGGGTTGATCTTGTATTTATATCAATCCCTTTGGACTAATAATTCATATTAAATCACTTAGGACAATCATTAGGATATGTTTCATTTACAAATTAGATGACTTTATGGTACTAAACACTTATGTTGGGACAAGATAGTAGTCTCAGCACTACTATCTATCTTAGACATTAGTATATAGGAAGCACGAGAGTAGGTACAAGTTTAGAACTTGTAGATATGGAATATAAGTATTTTTTAAGAATTTTGGTCAAGATATAAGACTTGGTTCATCAACATAATATTGGTTAGACTAAGAGATATAGGCTAAATGGGGATAAAGATAGATCAAATGTGAAATTTGAGAAAGTGGAAAAAGTAAAGAACTAAGATGAATGGCCAAGTTTGAGTTTTTCAAGTGTATAAGACTGAAGTGTTTTATAATCATAGAATATCATCTACATTTATCCCCATTTAATCTAGTAATTAAATTTCTAATTTAAAGGAAATGAATACATACCTGGGTGTGTATGCACACCTTGTATTTGCATGTGCCCAAATTGAGTGATTTGCTAGTGACTGACCTACAACTAAGACCATGTTATACTATAAAATCAATGCATACAATCTAGGTTTAAATTACTTGAAATACACTAAAAATGAAAGAGTAAGGTTTAGGAGTACACCTATGTGTTGATGTAATAACCTTGCTTATTTTTAAGTTGTTTTGAAAAATATGTATCATTGTAAGGCTCTAAAACTAAGACTAGGAATCCAAGAAGATATATAGAGGGAGATTGGAAGGCACACACCCCCAACTTTGAATCAAAAATGAGTTTATAATAACAGTTGATATTAGCTCAATTGTGTAACCCAATGACACTTATAACCTAGTGAGGATAGATGATCAATTCCAACCTAAAAAATTAGAAAGATTGAGTGATTTGATCACCTTAACCATACTAAAAAGAGAACCAACTATTAAAATAAGGTATATTAATAAAGTCCATAAAATTTTGTGGGGTATCAATATGAAAATGTTTGTGTTGCATTAATAGTCCATGAAAGAGTTTTGGAATCTGAAATTGATTTAGATTTTGAAATATTAGGCACATGTTGCATAGTATATGCACCTTATATGTCTCATGCTAAAAATATGCATAATGATAGTACCAATGTATAAAATTCTTCCACAATTATGAATCTAAATCATATAATTGTGTGTTTTGGCCAATTTATATAGTTGTATAAGTGTGAATAACATGTTTCCAAAGCATGTCCTCACTATATATGGAGAAGTTTAAAAACTAATATAATTACCAATTTGGAGAATATGTTTCCAAAACATGCCCTCATTATAAATTGGAGATGTTAAATACTGAATAGATGTGGAGAACATGCTTCCAAAACATGGCCCCAGTAAATTTGAGAATTAAGAATGCATGAAATCCATGCCCATATGGCATGCCCCCACTAAATCTAAAAATTGATATAAGTACTATATATTGAATGAGTGTGGATAAAATTCTTCTAAAGTATGCCCCCATTAAATATAAAAATTGATATAAGTACCATATACTAAATGATTTTGGATAATATTCTTTCAAAGCATGTCCCCACTAAACTAAGAAACTATGATAAGTGTGCATAACATACCTCTATGACATGCCCATACTAATATTCCCCCTTTGAGGTGCAGGAAAGATAATAACTAGTAGTTACCTCTCCTCAAAATGATAAAACAATTGTATAATATGTGAATGTAACCATGTAGCATATAGAAAGAACATGTCTAGGTAGATATATCATTGAAGCATATAAAACCAATGTGATCACATGTAGGCCTAATATGCATGACAAGGATCATTGAAACATCTAGATAGTAATATTACAAGCTCAACAAGCAAATAAGCACACACATAAGAGCACTCAAAAATAAGTCAAAAGGAAATGGTCCAAAGAGACTAAAAATAAGGGGCATGTTCAAATGCCATATAATCAAAGGGATATGACTTAGTCAAATGTCCATAAAGGAAAGAATGACATATTCATATTTCCATATAATAAAAAATTACATATACAAATGTCAATGAAATCATATGTAGGCGTAGAGGCCACAAGCAAAGGAGCATATTCAAATTCTTAAAAAAATAATACAAGACAATCAATGAAGTGCATAAATTAAAGCATACGCAATCAGCACAGACATGTCATTTTGGTCCATGGATCCAAAGTGTTAGAAAAATTATGTCATGTGTATATCACATCAAGTACCATGTGTAAGATATAATCATGGAAAATAGGCATGCATAATCTTATATAATATATTTATGCAAGTTCATAATGTTCATTAGTATTTTTGAAGTCTTTAATTCAAGTGTATCAAGGTGGTATACACCTTTTCCTAGCTTATCTGTAACTATAAATGGTCCCAACTAATTTGGTTTAAAATTTTATTTTTTGTCCTTTTTTCATTGGTATTCTTTTGATTTTATTTTAGTATAAGGTCACCCGCATTAAAGTCTCATTGTCAAAAAATATTGCTATAGGATATTTTTACAAGATCATGATAAACACATAAGTGCTCAATATCTTGTGTGTATTTTGCACTCAACTACTCTAACTAATGCAATCACTTTTTATGATATTCATTATCTTTTATGATGTATTTTAGAGAAACACACAAAGAAGGTGTCTCAATTTCATTGGTAAGATATACTCTATACCATAGACCAAAGAGTAAGGTGTGGCATTATTAGGTGTACATAAACTAGTTTGGTATGCCCATAGAGTATATGTCATATGTTGGTGCTAATCAGTGTTGCATCATTCAACTAGTTTTCCAAGTATTTTGACAAATTATTTTATTGGTTGCCTCTACCTATCCATTTCCCTATGGGTAATAATATGTATAAAATGTATGCTTAATCATGTATTTATTGAAAAATCATCTTACTATCTTACTTTTAAATAATGTCCCATTATCAAAAATTATGGTTGAAGTTATGTCAAAATAGGAGATGATATTGGTCATCAGAAACCTACATATGGCATCCCCTATGTTAAACTCAAGTGGAATGTATTCCACTCATTTTTTAAAATATTTTATAGATGTAACACTAAATTTGTGTCCACCAATGGATACCAAATTTACTTTGCCTATTAAATCAAATCCCCATAAGGAAAAAGGCCAAGGTGAAATGATCAGTTGTAAATCATGTGACGTTGCATGATTAAAAATTCTATATTTTTGGCATTATAAACATATTTTTATATGCTTGATACATTATTATTCATTTGAAGGATATTAATAACCTTTTCATAATATTTTTTGAGACATGGCACATTCATTGAAATGCCTACCACACTCATCATCATGCATTTCTAAGAGTACAGTGCGAGCTTCATCTTTGCTTAAGAATCAAAGAAATTATCCATTAAAACCTCATTTAAAAAAATCATTTCCAATAATAACATAATTAATTTTTTTGCATTTTAACTTCCATTTATCATTTCATGTAAAATGGTCTAAAGGCTTGATAAATAAAATTATAAATATTAGTATACCATTTTGTGTTTATAGTACAAAGATTAATAAAAAGAATAGCCACGGAATTCATTTTACCATAAAAAT
This sequence comes from Torreya grandis, assembly GCA_037957365.1. Classification (NCBI taxonomy): domain Eukaryota; kingdom Viridiplantae; phylum Streptophyta; class Pinopsida; order Cupressales; family Taxaceae; genus Torreya; species Torreya grandis. The sequence goes on from JARHVA010000928.1 coordinate 543,310, forward strand.
GGAAGGATTTTGTAGCTATCATATTGTTAAATGGGTATATAGAAATGAAATGGCATAAGGGTGATAATCAAATATATAGTAGGATAATTAGATGCTAAACTTAGATATAAGCATACACTAAATTTATTATGCTAAGATAGTATAAATATGAAAATTACAATGATGTTAGATATATAAATGACAAATATGTAAAGTACTTAGATTTTTTTGATGTAAATATAGTTATGTATCTAGAACAATTTCAAATTAGGGTGAAAAGAGTTTCTATAATAGTCATCATATTTTAGTTCTAATACTTCTGGCTCTTTGGAGAGTAACATTAGACTAGGATAGTTACATCGACATTATTGTCTAGGTTCAATGCTAGTGTCCTATATGGAATATTTTATGAAACACGATCTAGCCACCCATATGTTTTTAGTTTTTGATTCACCTTCACTATAGTGTATTCAAATCTAAGTCATGGATAGTTAGTCATTGATTATGAAATGGAAAAACCATAGCTTACCATATTCAATGTGACCTTGTGTAAAAATTAGTTAGTGGGCACATGGTGTTGCACTGACCTCAATGACCCCTTTGTCAAAGGATGTTGCCTACATATCCAATACTATGAAGAGGGCCTTAGACTGATGTAGTTCTCCCTTACATGTTGGCTTGTGTGTGAATCATATAATGTGTGTAAATTAAGTACAATAGTGACCTAACTTGTAACTTGGTAAATTAGGCTCTTGAGATGCTCCTTTAGTAATTCAAACCTGTATATGTGTTTTACCTATAATTAGTGTGGAAATAAGGAAGATTTAATCAATTGATGCTTGATAGAGTGATTTTGATAAGTGCCTTAGCCTCTTTGGTTTTTTTCTAGGTGTTTCTAGGTTAGGAATTAATGAGGGTCGATCTTGTATTTATATCAATCCCTTTGGAGTAATAATTTACATTAAATAAATTAGGCCAACCATTAAGATATGTTTCCTTTTCAAATTAGATGATTTTAGGTCACTAAATACTTGCAATGAGATAGGACAATAGCATCAATGCTACTGTGTATGCCAAACATTAGTGTCCAATAAGTAGAAGAGTAGGTATAGGTTGATAAGTACATTTTAATCATTCTAAGAAAGATAGAATAATTGGGTCATCAATATAAGCCTAGTCTAACTAAGAGATATAGGCCAAAGGGGCACAAAGATAGAGTATATTTGAGACTTATGGAAGTATTAAAGGTAAATAAATGAGAGTAATAGCCAAGGTCTAAGTTTTCTAAGTTTAAAAGACTGAGGTGTTATATAATCACAAAAGATCATCTATAGGTTTATAGTTTATGATCTTCATTGAAATAACTCAGATAGGAGGTTTTCCTCACAAACATGTCTTCACATTTTTTCATCACACTATTTTATTATCATACTAGTCATGTCATTAAGTGGTTTTGTTTTCTAACATCATATTTTTTAGTAATCAAAAAAACATTTTAATCCTTTAGAATTTTGATTTTCATTTACCATCATGTTCTTATTTGATTTTTGTGTAGTTCACTTATCTTACATAGTACATTTTTCATGCTTACATGTTTTTATTTATGTTTTACTTAACATGTTTGTCTTACATCTTGACTTATATTTCATTTTTAGTCATTTATGCTTTATTTATGTTTGAATTAACATGTTTGTTCTTCATATTGAATTACATTTCATTTTTTGTCATTTAAATTTTATTCATGCTTCATTTGATATGTTTATCTTATATGAGGTTACATTCATTTACTTACATATATTTATTTTATCAAATTAATATTTCACTTAATTACAATGCTTTACATGTTTTTCACATAAATTAATATGTTTTACATTCATTTTTCATCATTTTTTCATTTGCATGGTTGGTCTTTTGGTTCTAACCTAGCTTTTACAATCCTAACTTGCCAAATTTCTAAGTGATTTTATAAGTTTTAAGAGTTTTAAATTTCTAATTTAACCATCCTATGTACACATGAATTACTTATATTTTTAGTCTTATATCCCTAAGGTTTCAAAAATGTGGGTATTACACCCTCCATGATCGATACTATCATATTTTCTTGTAGTCATTCAGTACAAAGTTAAGTCGAGGTATGTATATGTTACTTTCATTTTTTTAATTTAATTTCAACATTTATTTTTGTAATTCATTTAATTTAGCTCATTGGTTGTGTTATATTTTTTCCTAAAGTGCCATTCCATGTTACACTATTGTGACACGTGATGAGATTTTAGTGGGGCATATGTATACACACAATATTTTTTAAACTTTATTATTTACTGACACTTTATTTCTTTCATGAACCTATTAAGTTTAATTATCTCTGAGTGCATGCCTTAAAGGGTGCATTGGGAAAGATTTGGGCAAACCATTTGTGCTTCGTAATATTTTTGGTTCATTCTATCATACCTAAAACCTTAAAACCACTATAAAATCTCACTTATCCAACTCTTAAAGCAAAAAAACTTGTTTATCCATTTCCCTAAGTAATTATCCTTTCAAATAACACTAAATAATAAAACATCCTTTTTTTCCTACTAATTCATCATGTTATGAAAGCTAAAGTGCATGTTATGTAACTAAGTCCACTTAACCAACCTAATTCAAGGCTTAATGGTAACTTTTTCAAAAATAGGGTCATTTTGGATGACCTTTTTGGCTAAAATTATAGAAGTATTAGTCACTATCCATTTCTATAATATAACATTCATATCAATACAATAGAGATGAACATTTATTTTTTCACTATTACAACTCATAATTATGTTGCATCTACATTTGAAGGAGTCATTGCTCAGGGTTTGCCTTAGAGGGAAGATATTGTATCTTGTGGGAAGTCTTGGATGAAAATTAAGATTGAGACTCGATAGGTTCATCCAAAGGTAAGTATCTGTAAATTTTTATATTTAATTTGATAGATAGATATTGTATAAAGTAATAGGTTTTGAATGTTTAATTCCTTGCTTAGGCTAATTCTACACTTAAACTTAGTATATCTATAGGGTTTTCTTTGATTTCCATCTTCCACCTCAGGTGATCTAGGACCCCATTTACCTACCATGATCCCTTTAAATTTTTTTTAATTTTAACCATCCCCATTTATGTTATATGCTTTGATAATAAAAAAATAGTTTTATTTCATATATTCAAACCTAGATAGGGTTATTGCATAATATTATTTTCCTAAAGGCTTTGTAAGCCTTTCCTTTAGTGTTGTGTGATAAGTGTTCCCTTAGTTAGGTTTAGTGGATCCAATTTGGTCATGCCCCTGATATAAAAAGTATTGCAATAGATGTTTGTTTATTACTTTATTTAATCTTAGATACACTAAGTAGGATTAGTTATGGATCTATCTTAATTTTTTACATGCATAGACATGATTCAATGAGGAGAGATCAAATAATTTTGGAAAGTGTCCAAGTGCATGGAACAAAGGGTGTAGTGTTAGAAAAAAGGGGGGAAGACTGGAAGATCATAAACCAAAACCCTTAGAAGAGAAAATCATAGAATATAAGCACACAAACATGACTAATTTACATTAAGAACTAATATAGTTTCAATAATATAATAAGAATCATGGATAGAGTAATAAACCAATGAATTTTTATAAGTTTTTTCTTTGAGAGAAACTAAGGCTAGTAGAGTGTGGAAAGTGAGGAAGATGGTAAAGATATTTAGAGTTGAAGTAGAGAGATGCACAAATAGGAGAGAGATATAAAAGAATCACCATCTAATAAGGATTTTTTTGAAATCATAGGGTAATAAATAATATAGGAATATAATAAACATTTCAAACATAAGGCATAAAGGTGAATAAAAAAGGAGGAAAAAGGTGGAAGGATAGGATTGTGTGAGGCCTAGGTTGAAGCCTCAAAAAATAAGGTGAAGAGAGGGTATCATCTCATAGCTTAACCTGAGATATGAAGAGTGAAAAATAGGATATGTTCCAATAAATAAAATCACATGTTTAAGAGAAGGAAATAATAACACTTTAGAAGTCTAGCTAGAGAATGCAAAGGCATGAGATGCATGATAAGATAATTTCATAGAGAGAGGACATAAGAGGAAGATGAGGAAGGAAGGTAGATGGGAATTCAATTTTCTAGGATTTGAATATTGGTGTGTTAAGGAAATAATGGGAGGAGTTAATATAGGTCCACTTGTAGTACATAGAAAGGGACAAAGTGAGGAGAAGATGAGATCTTTCCTAGAGGTAAAAGATGGAGATGTTGGTGAGAGAGTATTAAAAGCAGAAATTATCTACAAAAATATTGGGCAATGCATAGAATCATCATGTAATTGACCCAAGATGTGTAAATTTCATTACACTTAATAGTAAGAATCCACTATATAAAGGTAGAGGTGGATCAAAGGTAGCTTGAAGCTAATGAGGAGAGCGTTATTTTTTTATGCAAGACACTAAGAATCTAAAGGAAGGAGTAGAAAGAGATTAACTTGAAGTTGATATAAGGAAATAAGTATATTTGTATAAGTAAAACTAATATCATGTAATAAAATGAAGATAATAAAATAAGGTAGACACTGGGAGTATCATGCAAACATGACCCATAAAATATGTGAAAAGGAAGATGGAAAGAAAGTATGCCTATTTTCCATAGAGAGGAGAAGAAAAATTATGCTTAGAGTAAATGTGGATGGAATCACACTAGAAGGGTATTAAAAAAAACCTTTTGTAGAGGTAAATGAAGGAAATGGTCACAAACACATAAGACCTAGGAAGAAAAGAAGCAAAGTCAAGCACACAAAGGAGATTTGAAAAGAACTCACTAGAAAAGGAGTGTTAAAGATAAGAGTTTTGGTTTAGATTATTCAAACTAAACACATATATTTTATAAAATAATGAAGTTAAATATATAACAAATAATAATAATAATAAAACACATTCTGATAATTTATTTAGATTCATACAATAGAGATAGATATAAATATATAGCTCAATGAGCCCCTACAAACAATGAGTGAAGGCTATCACTCAATCCCAAAAATATCTCAAATCCAACTCCTAATATCTCTCCCTCAAACCTATTATTTCTCACACACATAGAATAGTTACATGAGTTGTGACTACAACTCACTCACACAATAATATATTATCCTAATATTATGAGTTGTCACAACAACTCATAAACTATTATAAACAATATTTACCCAAATACATAAATGTGATCACTAACATTAGGCTATTCATAGCATTCCTCCCTTAGTTTGAATAAGGTGAAGACATCATCCTATACTATGACTCTCACCAAACTTGAATGATGATTTTTCACTCCACTAACAACCAACCTACAAACATTAGATGGTTTTACACTTGGTTTACCACTAACCTACAAATAATAGATGGTTTTACACTTGGTTTACCACTAACCTACAAATAATAGATGGTTTTACACTTGGTTTACCACCAAAATACAAAAAAAGGATGGTTTTAGACTCGGTTTACTACCAAAATGCAATAAAAATATGGTTTTACATGTGGTTAACCAATAACCAGAACATCTATAAGGTTTTACAGGAAAACCAATAACCTTACATAATGCTACATCATTCTTTTAGTCCTCATCACTATTTTTACTTCAAGGGGAAATATAAATATGCTCACTTATTTCAATGCTTGAATAGGAATTTACTTTTGTTCTTTATTTTCAAACATACGTTAGAAACTATGAAAAATCACACCACACAAAATATGTCACCAGAACATCTAGGCCCCATCGTGGGTGACTAATGAAAGGCTTTGAAACCTCCAGCCTCCATTTCCTTCTTTCTCTAGTAAGTGAAGATTATTCCTCATCACATGTGTTTATGAAGCTCAATTATATGAATATTTTGAGGAGAACCCTCCCTCCCATAATTTGGATGTCACGTACAAGCAAAAATGATTCCATGAGGCAAATATTTTTATATTTTACTATTTTTGACAATGAATTTGTATGACACCTATGACTAAACAACTTTGAATTTTTTGACATATAGACACTTTGAATTTTTTGACTTGATTATTTTGACATAAATATGACTTTGACACTTTGGATTTTGGACGGACATACTCTTGACATAAAAAATGGATCTAAATTATAGACACAAATGATCAAGATAATTAATGACACATTTATTTATGTTTACAACATATAAATAATTTAATGAATGAGACTTGAATAGTATAAACTTTAAAACTAAATGAAAACTCATAATAACAATAAATTCACCTATACTAATTGACACAAAAAATGATTTGACCCAAAAACTAATGTTTATAAACGTTATTGAAGTAGACCATTAAAAAAACTTAGATAAACATAATAATTATAACACCTAAAATAATTAAAATTTATTAAGACTATATAATATGAATTAAGCTCTTAAAAAGAAATGAATCTTTACAAATTCTATTCTAAAAATTATATGACTCAATGTTAACCAACCTATGGAGAAGCATGGTCTTGCATGAACTCCTTTTTTGTATATAATCCTTGTTTTTCTAGATTTTGTAAACTGTGAGGCACTTGAGGATTTTTTTGCACTTAGACTAGGGCTTGAGTTGACTGAATGATAGTTAATTTCTTGGATCAAAGGATAATATATTTGACTATTGCTTGACACTAATAGACATGGCTCACATGGAAAAAATGAAATGATATCAATGTTATCAAAGAATGCTCAAGGACATTATCTGCAATATCATTTTTTTGAAAGAGATAGCTATGAGGATAATTTATTTATGCAAGATATATATATAGTATGTTTATTTGGGTAGAGCATGTTTGATGATTCTAGAAGATTAGACATCTTATTAGTCAATAGATTGATATATCAGCTAGACCATGTAAACAGCACATGATTTCCACTTTCAACACCTTTTTAGACACATTAGTTGAGATATTTTCAATAAATAGACCCAGCATGATAGTATTGAATGTAGGTATGAAGACAAAACATGCATGACATTAGATTTTCTACATAAGGATATTATAATGAGGAAGAAATAATAGTCCTGCACTTGCTCTGATCAATTTTCATGAATAAACTAATCATTTGACAAAAAATATATAATGTTACTCTCCTTTGACAAAAAATGTTATAATTTATATACTATGCAAAGAACTCAAAGAAGATAAATTACATTAGGAAGGGAAATGACAAATACTAAGGTTTCCCCTACCAATAAGTCATCAATACATAAGAGGAACCTCCTACTCTGATACTAAATAATATTTCTAGTTTAGATCATTCAAAATAAACACATAAATTTCAAAAAATAATGAAATCGAATAGATAAATAAGTATAATAATAAAACACACTTTGATAATTTCTTTAGGATTCATACAATAGAGATAGATAAAAGTGTGTATATATATATATATATATATATATATATATATATATATATATATATATATATATATATATATATATATATATATATATATCAATGATCCCCTATAAACAAGGAGTCAATTCTATCACTCAATCCCAATAATCTCTCAAATATATCTCTTAATATCTCTCCATCAAACCTATTATTTCTCACACACCTAGAATAGTTGTGTGAGTTATGACTACAACTCACTCACATAATAATATATTATCCTAATATTGTGAGTTGTCACAACAACTCATAAACTATTATAAATAATATTTACCCAAATACATAAATGTGATCACTAATGTTATTTTATTCCTAAAAAAAGATAGACAAATCCATATGGACTTATATCCATAAGAGTAAAGAAGAAAATAATATGAGATAAGTGTGTAAGAGAGTCTTGGAGGTGCATACAAGAATAGAAGTGTCTGAAACACTTGGTAGAATTGTAAGTACAAGGTGGGCATAGATCCATGAGAATAATGAAGAGAAGAGGAATATAATATAAAGGAGAGAAGAGGATAATAGTGAAGAAGAGAAAATAAACAAGGGGGATGTGGAAAAGAAGATCATAGAACAAGCTTTCTTAGGCAAACACCAATGGAAGGGAATACCATGGTCAAAGTAGCTAATTAGAAAGTTGGCTTAACCAATAAATCTCACATGTAAGTAGGGTCTTACATTTAAATTACTTTGAAAGTATAATACATGAGTATCCCAAACAAATTGGCAATATTGCATCACCCAAGTTTTGAAGAGTATAGGTAAATAAGAGAATTGGATGTTAGAGGATAAAACATAATAATTTACATATCAATGTATAGGAAATTTTGGGTAGCATTCATGAATGGTGAAAAAAACAAAGTCAAGATAGCACATATTTTTAAGGAGTTTTACAAAGTGAATAATGTACAAAATTAAGGAACTATTAGACATAGTCATTGATGTCTAAAGAATTGTCATTGATGTCAAAGGTAGCATGTGCTATCATGCATTAATGACAAAGGTATTGAGTTGAAAAAACTTGTGTGTTTGTTTATTTGAATAGACGTGTGTGTTTAATTTGAATTCCTTTTCTTACATGGTTAAGATCATAGGATGATGTTATAAATATTTTGCACATGTGGTAGCATCTGAAAGAAATGATCAAACTATGATAATTAAGTTTGTGTCTATTCTTTGTGGTCTAAGTTATATGTCATAAGGATGAATAGAGTAAATATTACAAATTCATAAGGTTATTCCTTAGATAAAATCCTACTAAGATTCCATACTTAGTCAATTTTGCACCTTTTTATTTGTCATGGGAATTCATTCAAAAATATTGGTAAAGACAATTCTCTTAGACAAAAATCTCATAGAAAATAAGGGTATTCTTTTAGGAAAATGTTAAAGGCAATTCTTTCAAAAAAGTGTTAAAGACCTTTTGGACAAAAATACCTCATCAATTTTTTTGAAGCTTTGGAATTCTTTTGGAAAAATTGTCTTGAAGGAAAGATCTGAAGGAAATGAGTCCCATGAAGAAGTTTAAAAAGGTACATTTAAAAAATACTGAAGGGCAAGTGATCTGATCAAAAATTTTGAAGGGTAAATTTTTAAAGTGTCAAAGGGCAAGTGACCCAAAACAAAATTTCTGAAGGGTATGTGGACCGTTGCAAAAATTTTGAAGGGTATATGGACTGTTGCAAATGTTATGAAGGGTATGTGTCTTACATAGAAGTTTCAAAAGATATGAGTGAAGAAGTGAAGGAAAATTTGAAAGTCTTGAAAGGCACTTAGATATTTTGTTAGTGAAATTTTCTTGAAGGGCACTTAGACAAAAATTCCATATAAATTATGTCGAAGGTTACTTAGACAAAAATCTCACAACAATTTGTCTGAAGGATAGTTTGAATGAATAAAGGACATTTGTAGAGTTTTTTAAGGATACTTTAAAAGCTTCCAAGGGACACTTTCAAATGAGAGAAAGACACTTTCAAAGTTCCAAAAGATAGTTTTCAAAATCTTGAAGGGTAGTTCAAATGAAGAGAAATGACACTTGAAAATTTATTGAAAGACATAGAACACTTCCACAAGTGTTGAAGGACAATTGATAGGACACAAGGCCATTTCAAAAATATCTAAAAGGATTCCATGACAAACTCTTGAAAGGAATATAGGAAAAGATAAATATTGAGCATATCTAAGAAAAGCAAAAGGATTAAAAGCAATACATGAATTCCAAACAAAATGAGATGAATTCAACATGCCAAAGTTTAATGACCAAGCCAATATAAAGATCATGCATTTTCAAGATATCAAATGGCACATGGAGCTTGAATGGAAAGATCAACAAACATGTTTCAAATTTGGAATGAAAAATAAATGAATAATCATTAAAGTGAGTTAGTTACAAGAATCTGGTATGACAGTTGCATAAAATAAATAGTCATTTTTTTTAATAACTATGAAATAAAATGATTAATCATTGATTCATTCCTATGGTACAAATATTGTAATTGAAGCAAAAAGGGTAGAATTCAAAGAAGGCTCAAAGAATGGAAGTCAATTAGTCATTTTATTGGAATGAGAAGAGACAAGCAATGAATGTAAAATATAAAAAAATGAAACTCATCTAAGTTTTGAATGACACAAAATTTCAAAGTGACAAAGAGTAGGGATGAAAAATAGTCATTTTTCATTTTTGGAATGAGAGGAGTTGAGCCATAGATGTAGAAATATGAGACTCATCAGAGCATAGAGTATTAATGGTTGAATTGGAGAATACCAAAGTGTCAAATAGATAAATTTAGACTTAAAAAAAGGGTGCAAGAAGAGTGAAGATCACATAAAAGTGTGTTGAATGAGAAACAAGTAGTTGCAAATTAGACATGCAACAAAGAATAGAGACTTAGATTCTTTTGTGAATCTAATTCATTAATTTTAAGTGTAAATGTGTAATTAGTTGGTGACATTAGATTAAGTTAGGTTGGTGCTCAATATAGGGAGTGGGTGCTTCTTTAGATTTCATTCTCTTAAAACAAGGTATTTGTGTCTCATTGGGATGGGTGTCCTTAAATGTAACCAGTGAGATGCAATTAGATAGATAAACTTTGTGAAGTTGGATTAGAATAGTAACATTCTCACCATGGTTTTTCCCTTTAGGTTTCCACATATAAATCTGGTGTTATGTGTTGTTCTTTTGTTCATGTGATATCTTTCATTTATTTTTAAAAGATTGCATATGTTTAAAATTTATCTTGAAAGTTGTAATAAATTCATTTTTGAGATCTACTAATTCACCCCCGTCTCAGTAGATAGGTGTGTTCAATAATTGGTGTCAGAGCCAAAGGTTCCAAAAGAGAATATTAATCATCTCAGGTTGATCTTGGAGTTTGAACACAAAATGGCTAGTCATGAAGGAACTTCATCAAACAAGGCATCTTTGTTTGATGGGTCTAACTATGCCTTTTGGAGAATAAGGATGGAAGCATAGTTGACCTCTTTAGGGTTTGATGTCTAGATTTCCATTGAGAATGGATACACACCCCCTACTATTTACCCTATTGATTAGGCAGATAAGAAGGCATGTGAAAATAATGCCAAAGCAAAGAATGATATTATTTGTGGATTGTCAAATAAGGATTTTGTTAAAGTCATGCATTTTCAAAGTGTAAAGGACATATGGGTCAAATTAAAGAGAATATATGAGAGAGATAATAGAGTAAAACAAGTCAAGCTTCAAACACATAAGGGAAAGTTTAAGATCCTCAAGATGAGTGAGGAAGAGAAGATTGCAGACTACCTCCTTTGGGTAGATGAAATTATAAATGCAATCAAAGGATTTGGAGAGACAATGGATGAATCAGTCATTGTCAAAAAGGTTTTAATATCTTTGACAATAAATTATGATTCTAAAATTTCTACCATTAAAGAAGCAAGATATCTGAGCAAGCTCACAGTAGATGAGTTACATGAAACTTTCACTACATATGAGATGAGGTTAGGAGATGTAGAGTCATCCAAGAGATAAGTTGCTTTCAAAAAAATTAAGCATGTAGAATAAAAAGCTCATAATTCTAAATCTAAGGAGGTTGATGATGTAGAGGCCAATTTCATCATAAAATTAAAGAAGGGCTCAGGAAAATACAAAGGTAAGTTACCCTTAAAATATTTTAATAATGGAAAGATAGGTCACTTTATTGCTAAATGTCCACATAAAAGGAAGGATGACTCTAAATCAACTGATAAAAATCAAAAGGAGAAATCCTATTATCCCAAGAAGAAGAAAATATTCTTTAAGAATAAAAAGGGGTTGTACTCAAAAGAAGATAGTGACTCGGTTAATGACAGTAGTAGCTCAAGTGATGAGCATGAGAGTGTTTTTATCTCCAAAAAAAAGAAGATTTATTCATAAATTATGAATCAACTTATTTATGCCAAGAGGAAAAGGAATTTGATGATGATGATGAAGAAGAAGAAGGATAAGTAAATCTAGAATGCAAACTCATCTATGCTTTAAAATAAATTGACAAGCTTAGAAAATAAAATTTGAAAAAAAAGAAGATTATTGAAAAGGAGTTTGAGAAATTAAATAAAAGAAATGAGGAATCAGATCAAATGATAGTGATTTTGAAGACCCAAGTTGAGGAGGTAAAGAGGATAAAGGATGTGGTCAAAACTAATTTGCAAGAAAAATCCTTAGAATTCTTGAAGATGAAGGAGGAAATCATGGACTTAAGATAAAATATCAAAAAGGCCAAAGAATAAATTGATAAAGGCCTGAAACTAAAATGAGTATCTACAATATTGGATGAGATAATCAGCTCATAAAATACCATCAAAGAAAAATTAGGTCTTGGGTATGAAAAAGGCAAGAGTCCCACGTTGATTACAATTGGGAATCTATATGAAAACTTCAAGGTAATAGCAAAATCAGGAATCAGAAAAGAATAAAATCACATTCCTAAAGAGAAGAAGAAAATTAATAGCTCTATTCTTATAAAGACCAAGGTTCTTACTACAAAAAACAACATAACAGCAAGGACTGTGAAGAAGATAGAGTTTAGAAGACCTCCTTTATATCCACAAAGGATAATGATATCTAGGTATTCCTCATCATTATATGGTTATTTTCATAAATGTAATCAATTTAGACATAAATAAATTGATTGTAAGATTGTACCTAAGAGAAGGATAAGTTTATTAAGTAAGAATTCATTTTCCCCTCTGTTAGATCTAAATGTTTTATGTTATAATTGTAATAATTTTGGGCATATAGCAAAGCATTGTAGAAAAAAGTTTGTTAAATCAAATTCTAACAATGCGAAAAGGGTTGAGACTTCTAAAGTGAAAAAGTCTCACAAATCAATGACACAACAAAGAAAAATATAGTTAAAAATCCTAAGGAGGTATGAAAAAAGAAAAAACATTATATGATTCCCCAAACAACATTGCATGTTATATGGGTCATAGATAGTGGCTACTCAAAGCATATGAGCAGTGATAAGAATAAGTTCACCAAATTTATCTAATGCAAGGAAGGGACTATCATCTTGGGAGAAAATATTGTAGTCAAAATGAGAGGCAAAGAAACCTTGCACATTGATGGCAAGTTCCCTACACATGATGTTCTTTATGTTAAAGGACTAAAACATAATCTGTTGAGTGATAGTCAGATGTGTGACAATGGATATAAAGTCATATTTGATGCTGAAGGTTGTGAATTAAGAAGGTTTATAAAAATTATTGCACAAGGAAAAAGGACTGAGAGTAACATATATAATTTGATTTAGGTAAATGATATAAATTGTCTCATGGGAAAGATTGATGAGAGCTAGTTATGGCATATAAGGATGGGTCATGTTAAATTTGATAATTTAATCAAATTATGTTCTAATAAGTGTGTAAGACACATGCCTAAGATAACCAAGCTTGATGACACAATGTGTAGAGAATGTCAGCTCAGTAAATAGACTAGGGTCTCATTCAAAACTAAAGAGTATGCAACTATAAAACCTCTAGAGATAGTTCATACTGATTTTTGTGGACCAACCAAGACAAGAGGTTCCAAAGGAGTGTATTATTTCATGATGTTCATAGATGACTACACTAGATTGACATGGGTAACCTTCTTAAAGGACAAGTCTCAAGCCTTTGAGAGATTTAAGATCTTTAGGGCCATGGTTGAAAATGAAATTGGTAGAAAGATCAAGTGTCTCAGATCTGATAAAGGTGGTGAATTCAATTCAAATGAATTCATAGACTATTGTGAAAATCATGGAATTAAGAGACATTACTCTACTCCAATAACTCCATAGCAAAATGGAGTTATTGAGAGGAAGAATAGGACTCTCAAGGAGATGGCTAGAACAATGTTGAAAGAAGCCAACTTACTAGATGGTTATTAGAGAGAAGTAGTCTAAATAGTAGTATAAATCTTGACATGAGTTTAATTGAGAGTGAACAATGATAAGACTCCATACAAATTGTGGTATGGAAAGCCTACCTCGGTTAAGTACTTTAGAGTATTTTCAAGCAAATGATACATTCAAAGGAAGAAGAAAAAGCTAGGTAGTTTTGAGTCAAGGTGTGATGAGGGAATATTCCTTAGTTATTCTAATCATAACAAAGCCTATGTATACTACAACAAAAGATTGCAAAATCTAGTGAAGAGCATCCATGTTAAAGTTGAAGAAATTCTCAAAGAAGAGACTGAACATGTAAACGAGATCAGAATTGAAGAACTAAAAGAAGAAGTTATGGATTAAATATTAGATAATGAAGAAGAGATAAAGAAGACTAAAAAGGCACCCTCAAGGTCTATTCAAAACTATAATCCTAAGGATCAAATCATTGGAAACATGAATGAAGGAGTTCAAATGAGGAAAAGGGATGCAATGAGAAAAGAATAGGTAAGTTTTGATTTAATATCTAAAATTGGGCCCAACAGCTATGCTGAAGCTAGCAAAGATGAGAATTGGAAAAACGCCATGGATGAAGAACTAAGTCAAATAGAAAAGAAAAAAAACTTGGTAACTAGTTCTAAGACCCACAGACAAGAATGTCATAGGCATAAAATAGGTCTTTAAAAATAAGTTGAATAAAGATGGAGTTTTTGTGAGAAACAAAGCTAGACTTGTTTACAAAGGATATTCTCAAGTAGAAGGTATAGACTTTGAGGAAACATTTGTCTCAATGGAAAGATTAGAAGCCATCAGATGTTTTTAGAACTCTTAATCTTTAATAAGTTTAAAATTTATTAGATGGATGTTAAGTCAGCTTTCCTAAATGGAACCTTGGAAGAAGTCTATATTGAACAACCTAAAGGTTTTCAGCTGACAAATGAGGAAGACTATGTATGTAAACTGAAGAAAGCACTATATGGTCTAAAATAGGCACCTAGAGGATGGTACTCAAGATTGGATAAATATTTAAAATAAAAAATATTTATCAAAGGATGTGTAGATACTAACTTGTATGTTAAGTCTAAAAATGGACATATGTTGATCATAGTTGTTTATGTTGATGACATCATTTTTGGTCACAGTAGAAATAATATGTGCAAAGAATTTGTAAATAAAATGCAAAAGGAGTTTGAAATGTCCATGCTAGAAGAACTTTCATTTTTTTGGTCTACAGGTTATACAATCCAAAAAAGGGATATTCATATCCCAGACCAAGTATGTGAAGGATATGCTCAATAAATTTGGTATGGAGGATAGCAGACCAGTTAGCACTCCCATGATAACTTGATGTAAATTGAGCAAAGGTGATGAATATCTTGAAGTGAATCATACAATTTATAGGTCTATGATTGGTATTTTTCTATATCTCACTACATCAAGACTAGACATCATGCAGGTTATATGCATGGTTGCTAGATTCTAGTCTACACCAAAAGAAACACATGTAAATGTAGTAAAGATAAACTTTAGATATATCAAAAGCATATTAGACTATGGTTTCTATTATCCTTCAAGTGATGATTTCACTTTGACAACATAAATATATGTTGATTGGCTTGGAAGCACAGATGATAGAAGAAGTATTAGTGGTGGTGCATTCTTCCTTGGTAACATACTTGTTTCATGGTTGAGTAAAAAACAAGAATCAATTAAACTATCTACAATAGAAGTAAAATATGTTACAATAGTGGCATGTTGTACTCAAGTGTTGTGGATGAAACTAGTCACTAAAATATATTGAAGTAGAGTTCAAAGGACCAATTCCCATTTTGTGTGACAATTCAAGTGTTATAAATATATCCAAGAACCTAGTGATGCACTCCAAAATAAAGCACATATTAATCACGTATCACATTCTATGAGAGAAGGTTGGTGATCAATAAGTCACAATGGAATATGTTCCAAAAAAAGATTAAATTGTAGATATATTCACTAAACCTTTGCCTAAGGACTAATTTGAATATTTGAGACAATGAATGGGAGTGGTATCTCCTACACCACATCACTAGTTCCTAGTAATCAGGCATGTCTCCAGGGGGAGTATAAAAGGAACATCACTAATTCCTAGAAGAATAAGAGTTTAGGTAATTGTTTCATGGCCTAAGGGGAGTTTCTCATAAATGGTGTTTATCTTACAGGTCTGAGGATTAGAACAATGTAATACCTAACGAATTGCACTTTAGGTGGAGCTAATTGACATTTTTAATAGAAATGTTTTGTCATTAATGTCAAAGGGGGAGACAAGAGTAGCATACAGGTGAAAAATAGAGATTGTGCTACTTGTTTTTTCCATCAATGACAAAAGGGGAGATTGTTGGACATAGTCATTGATGTCTAAAGAATTTCCATTGATGTCAAAGGTAGCATGTGTTATCATGCATTAATGACAAATGTGGTGAGTTGAATAGACTTGTGTGTGTGTTGAGTTGATATAATTGTGTGTGTACTTTGAATGCCTTTTTTCACATGGTTAAGATCATAGGATGATGTTATCAACATTTTACATGTATAGTACCATCTAAAGGAAATGATCACACTATGATAATCAGGTTTTTGTCTATTCTTTTTGGTCTAAGTTATATGTGATAAGGATAAATAGAGAAAATATTACAAATAAATAAGGTTTTTCCTTAGCTAAAATCCTACTAAGCATCCATACTTAGTTGATTTTTCACCTTTGTATTTGTTGGGGGAATTCTTTCAAAAATATTGGTAAAGACAATTCTTTCAAAAATATTGGTAAAGACAATTCTCTCAGACAAAAAGACCATAGCAAATAAGGGAATTCTTTCAAGAAAATGTTAAAGGAAATTCTTTTAGAAAAAGTGTTGAAGACCTGTTGGACAAAAATCCCTCATCAATTACTCTAAAGCTTTGGAATTACTTTCAAAAAAATTGTCTCGAAGGAAAGTTTTGAAAGAAATGAGTCCCATGCAAAAGTTTTGAAAGGTATATTTGAGAAATACTGAAGGGAAAGTGATCTGATCAAAAGTTTCAAAGGGTAAATTTGCAAATTACCAAAGGGCAAGTAACCCAAAACAAAATTTTTGAAGGTTATGTGAATCGTTGCAAAATTTTCGAAGGGTATGTGTCCTACACAGAAGTTTTGAAAGATATGTGTGAAGAAGTGAAGGACAATTCAAAAGTCCCAAAAGGCACTTAGACATTTTGTCAGGGAAATTGTGCCAAAGGGCACTTAGACAAAAATTCTATAGAATTTATCCCAAAGGGAACTTAGACAAAAGTCCTGCAATAATTTGTCCAAAGGATAGTTCAAATGAAGAAAGAACATTTGTAGAGTTTCTAAAAGACACTTCCAAAGGTTATAGGACACTTTAAAAGCTTCTAAGGGACACTTCTAAAGGAGATAAGGACACCTTGAAAAGTTCCAAAAGATAATTTTCAAAATCCCAAAGGGTAGTTCAAATGAAGAGAAAGGACACTTAAAAATTTGCTGAAAGACATAAAAACTTCCACAATTGCTGAAGGACAATTGAATAAGATAGATGGCCATTTTCAAAAATATGAAAGGCTTCCATGAAAAAATCCCAAAATACATATAGGAAAAGATAAATATATATCATGTCTAAGATAATTGAAAAGAGCAAAAGCAATACATGAATAATAAAGAAAATGAGATGAAGTCAACATGCCAAAGTTTAATGACCAAGCCAATATAAAGATCATGCATCTTTAAGAGATTGGATGGCAAGTGTAGCTTGAATGGAAAGATCAACAAACACACTTCAAAGTTAAAATGAAAAATAAATGAATAATCATTGAATTGAGTTAGTTACAAGAATCTGGCATGACGGTTGAATAAAATCAATAGTCAATTTTTTTTAATAAATGTGAAATAAATTGATTAATCATTGATTCATTCCTATGGTGTGAATGTTGTAATTGAAGAAACAAGGGAAGAATTTGAAGATGGATTAGAGAATAGAAGTCAATTAGTCATTTTATTATAATGAGAATAGATAAGCAATGAATGCAAAATATATAAAAAGGAGACTCATCTAAGTTTTGATTGATGCAAAATTCCAAAGTGATAAAGAGTAGGGATGAAAAATAGTCATTTTTCATTTTTGGAATGGGAAGAGTCAAGAGGAGTCAAGTTATGGATATAAAATATGAGACTCATCTGAGCATATAGTAGTAATGGTTGAATTGGATAATACCAGAGTGTCAAATAGATAAATTTAGACTCAGAGAAAGGGTGTAGGAAGAGTGAAGATCACACAAAAGTGTGTTGAATGAGAAATGAGTAGTTGAAAATTAGACATGTAATAAAGAATAGAGACTTGGATTTTTTTGTGAATTTGATTCATTAATTTGAAGTGTAAATCTTTGATTGGTTGGTGCCATCAGATTAAGATGGGTTAGTGCTCAGTATAGGGATTGGGTGATTATTTAGAGTTGGTGCTCTTAAAAAAAGGGATTGGTGTCTCCTTGGGATGGGTTTCCTTAAATGTAACCAGTGAGATTCATTTAGTAAGACAAAATTTGTGAGGCTATATTAAAATTGTAGCTTCTATTAGCATTCTCACTATGGTTTTTCCCTTTGGGTTTTCACATATAAATCTAGTGTTGTGTGTTGTGTGTTGTACTTTTATGCATGTGATATCTTTCATTTATTTGTTTAAGATTACATATGTTTAAAATTTATCTTGAACATTATAAGAAATTCATTTTTGAGATCTAATGATTCACCCCCCTCTCAGTAGAAAGGCGTGTTCAATAGGAACACCTATAGTATGGGATTATAGATTAAAGTTTTAAAGAAATAGACATAGATATGGGGACAAGAAATGACAACTAAATAACCACCTAGCTTTAAATGATGACACCTAACAGAGTTAGAACTAATATGATGGTAAAATATAATATGATATATAGGACAAGATGTAATTTAACTATTATCAAAACTATAAATTTCAAGGTCTGAGTAATCCAAGGGTACCCTAGTATAGGCCTTCAAATTTTGGTGCAAAGCCTATTTGGTGATAGTTGTCTATTTATTAATTGGACATACCAATAATCAATCCAAAAAAGCTCTAAAAATGGGGAGTCATATCCCATTTTATATTGTTTCTAGTTATTTATGATTTGAGGTTGTTGATAGTTGGTGGTTGAGAGGTGAGGTTATAGGAGATCAAAGTTGAGGCCCAAAGGCCAAACTCTCTCAGAATGAAAAGTTGAGAGAGTGAAGGAAAGAGAGATGAGAGCTCTTAGAAGGGAGTTGAGGGCCCCTATCAAATATTTCAAAGATAAAAATATCATGTAAATGAAATTGAGTTTGACAATTCATTGAGTAATCTAATGGATGTGTGGGTTAGCATTCTTTTACTAAGAACCCGATCATGACTTGCACTAGCATGCAATGAAATTAACTCTAGTAAAATTAGATAAATTCTTATTTGTCTTTATGTAAAACAACATCTAGACTTATGGGAAAGGCATAAAAAATTAGAATTTTTTGAAACCCTAGAGGAACATGCCAAATAATTAGCCCTAAGAAGATCATATCCAATATAAAATAGATCAAGATATAACCCTAGAAAAGGTGTAAAAGAGCACGTGTTCCCAAAATTATGTTATTTATAAATAGATATAATTTAATATGTAACACAAATAATCATAAACATTTAATTAGGCATAAAACAAATATCAAAATTAAATAAGATCTAGTTAGTTAATTCACCATTGGAAAAATAGAGCTAAATATGCAAGGTTTAGAGATGTAATTTGAATATCATGAAATTTGATGATAATCATCAAGTTTTGATAGTGAAAAATAGTGTTCATAAACAATTCAAATATGTCCCATAAAATCTATGATGATTAGAGAATAATGTCAAAATTTTGGTGTTTAAAACATTTACTATTATAGTCACATAAAATGTCACTTAAGTGCAATGAGTATCACTTGAGATCACCCTATCCCTATCCTAGCCTTATACCTATCTTAGGGCCAATTTTTATCCTTATCTAACTTTTATATAGGTATAACCCATCCTTGTATATACCAAGAGTAGTCTTAGACCATTTCCCAGACATCCAAGCCCTTATTGCTCTAAATTCTACCATCTGGACACTAGTGCAGCCCTTTAGACATGAGTACACTACACTAATGACCAAGGGACCATGTTATTGTCCCTTAGAACCTTTCTCTTAAAAATAAACATATTTATACTTCTAAAGACACCTTAGGGTTGGCCTATACCTATTCCATATCTTGACAAGCACCATATTAATATATATACATTATTTTTTCCCTTTACTCACTAGATGGAAGTTAGATGCAGATACTCATGAACAAACTTATAAATAGTTATGTAAATCAAGGTCATTAATCCCTATTATGCCTTAATTATTCATATATCCATCTACAACATTTATAAGCTCAAATTAACTCAGATTTATAGTCTCAAGTCATACTCAATCACTCAAGCCAACACTCATACTAGCATTCACTTGCACTTGCACCAATACTTATATCGAGAGAAATACACTAGACTTGATCCCCTCTCAAGGTATTGGTATGTATTAAAATATCAACATAATGGGGTGTTGAGGTCACATCTAACCTATCCAAATAACATTACACTTTTTCTACTTGTGATCCTCAAAATACCCTAACAACATGGAGATCTAGGGTTTCACCTCTAAATTAGTCAAAAATAGGTTATAGGTAATTAATAAAGGTTCATCTTCATAGGCATAGGTGTCTCAGACTCAGGTGAAGGCATATCTAGAAGTTCATAGTGTTATATGACAAGGACACTACTGCACCCTTGAGGATAATAGCATGGCACACTACTATCCAAAGGATCATGCTACTATCTAAGAGGAGTTTTTAGTCATTTTTATTTTATAAAACTCTATCTACTTATGTACCAATTTCTAGCCTCAAATCCATTCATCTCAGTCAATTTATAGATAAGTACATACTTGTGTGATTCATTACTATTATTATAATAATCAGATTAGGTCAATTTTTATACAAATCAGTGGTTGTATTTATTTCATATTTTTTCCTTGATTTTCATATTCTATAAATTTAACAACCAAGGGTTTTTAACTCTATAAATCCCTTAAAATTTAAATCATTTGGTAAACTTGACTTGCTTCAAATACTGCCAAAACCCTAAACCTAGATTAGATTTATTATTTCATAAATTGTCTCCAAAATGTCATATCTAATTTATTATTTCATTTTTTTCAATATTTAATAGATTATATTTCTTAAAAGGTTCAAAATATACAACATTTGTTTTCCTAATTCCAAACCTACAATGGTAGAATTTAATAACTAATTTGATGAGACCGATAAAAGATAATTACAAGAGTTCATTTCTAAACATTAAAATATAAAAGATGACCTTAAATATATTGTCCATAAAGAGCTTCAAAATTCCACTATTGGTCAATCTTATAATCCCACTGATGTTAATATTGTTACACCTACTATGGGGGTAACTCAGATTATACAACCACCTACTATAACTAGACAACCTTAACTAGTGGCAACACCTCTTTTGGATACTATACATTCCACCTCTCCATATGTACAATCCCTTATACATGAGATCCATGATATGTAGGATAAGGTTTTACATCTTCAATAAGGTGCCACTAGAACATATCATGCCTTGGATTCTCATGTTCTCTTACATACACCTATACCAAAACATATAGCACCAATTCCTTTTCCATCTACATTTGTGACACCTAATATTACTTTGTATGATGGTAAGGGTGACCCAAAGCATCATATATAAGCTTTCCACATAGCATGTTTGGAATACATGTCCAATGATTGGCTCCTCACTAATTTATTCCCTCACAGTCTAAAGGACTATGCATTATAATGCTTTTATGATCTTCCTAATCAGTCCATCATAGTATTTGATCCATTGGCAAATATGTTTTTGTCACACTTTTTGATTAACATAAATGATAAGGTTTCATATGCTCAAATTGATCAACTAAAATAAAAATCTAATGAGCCAATCATTGAATATGTCTTGTGATATAAAAATATATTAGCAAAGATGACTAGCCCCATGGTAAATAGAGAACTCTAGGACATATTCAAATAAAGTTTATTACCAGCATTACATGAAGCTATTATATTAAATTAGTTTCCCTAATTCATATAGATATGCCATACAATTAAGGAGTAGGAATTCAATCTTCTATCTATTATTAAATTAAAGTACACAACTAAATCAGATTCAACTAACAATTATTCAAATAATCCTCCATACAAGGTGAGGCCCACTAAAACAATAATGATCAAAATAAAATAGTTAATGAAGCTTCAGATCCACCTCCTCACATGTTTTTATCATATCCTCAAAGGATACTTTTCATAAATCTTCCTGAATCACTAGCACATGTTCTTCATCAACTCTTGAAATGCAACATCATATATCTCCCTTCCATAAAATAAGTTGATACAACTAGGCCTATTCCAAAGAATTATGATTCTAATGCATTTTATGAATATCACATGGTAGTAGGAAATACTACAAAAAAATAATTACCTTGTTTCATAAGATACAAGATTTGATAGATGATAATATCATTGATGTAGGCACTCCTATAGAGGAACTTAGACAACAACTAATGAAAGTGAAAGCATTAAAAATATTTTTAGATCTATTTCTAAAACATATAGCTAATCATATAGTAGGCACTTTAGGTGTTCACTATACTTATTAGGGACATCCACCACTAGCATCCTATTATACACATATGATATACACACACCCTATGAGTAATATCATTGGTGTGTATCATACTACAGTGCTAGCTAGACCTAACATCAATTTCTTAGAGTAGGAGATAGTTGATGATGAATCATATTTATGTATACTCTTTATACAATCCTAACTTGATCATCAGCTTATTCAAAGTGTCATGGTTGACAATATTTCAAGTGTTAACATGTGTATTACCACACTTATACAACATTAGGGTTATTCAGAGTAAGACATTTCTTAGATAGATATAGTTATCCATATATT
Source organism: Torreya grandis (assembly GCA_037957365.1). Taxonomy (NCBI): domain Eukaryota; kingdom Viridiplantae; phylum Streptophyta; class Pinopsida; order Cupressales; family Taxaceae; genus Torreya; species Torreya grandis. Next base: position 566,200 of record JARHVA010000928.1, read on the forward strand.
TAGTGACCATGTTCAAATCTCCATTAGGGATATAGTACTACCATTATAGGTTGGGATTTCACATGTGGCCACTAGATTTATAATTGGACCTAGTGCAAGAACATTTGATATGTTATTGGGTAGTCTTTGATATAGTAGATTTAAGCTATCCCATCTATTGTATGTATATGTCTCAAATATATACATGTTAATGATCTGGTTATAGTTTAGGGCCTTCCATATGGGTATCTTTTACCTATTCCATAATTATTTATATATCAAACACTAATCACCATTTATCATAGATTCTATTAGCATACCTCCAATATCAATTGAGACACCAATGTAGGTGAGGTCTACTCCTTTGACATTACCATGTACACGTATTCTCTCATAAAGACCTATATTAGAGAGACCCCTATGTTATAGACATGTTTTGGATTCTAGAGAGCCTTTATATACCCCATTTACATATAGATAAATTTTACATCATAGAACATCCACTATAGTTACACCTTCTTCTACTAGATGGGTTTCCAAGAACCCCATAGTTCACAGGCCTATTTAGTCAGCTCCATAGATTCTTAGTCCCAGTCTATAGGTAATTTCAAATATAGATCACTCAATACATCTGATTCTCTAATATCAAATACCTCATTATATAGCATGCATGTTCACTCTTCCTCTCTTTGATGCATGACACATTGATTGTGAGTCTCTTGTGAGACTCCTTGATTCGTATGTTTGTCTCTACTTATACATATTCTATCTTACCTTTATCTTTGTATATATTTTAATTTTCATGATTGATTGTACATAAATTATACTTATAAAATAAAAAATAATAAAATGTGTATAAAATACTAAAACATCCAAATATTTCTCAGAATACACAAATTTTAGATTATATGTATTTCCATGTTTACATTCCTTATGTTTTCTAGATACTACATATGTTATCTATGTTAGTCTAGTTGGCTTTATCAAACATACATGCTTCACTTTTTATTTTTTAAGTGACTAAATATTAGTATAGGACTCAGGTCCACTACACAGATCTATATTTGCTACTATCTACCCATTGGAGGTACCTACATAGATTCAACATTCATACATTCACCCATTGGGGGCATCATATTACACATATTTTGATTTGGAATATTACATCTTTCTATACTCTATATCACATGCTTAGCATTGATTATATCTTGATATTGATAATTTCATACTAAGATTTTTTGTCAACTACCACTAATATAGACTCAAATTATTTACATATTTTCTCTTATATGGATTTGTACCACATGTTCTTGCATAATTTCATTTCTAGATTTCCTAGTTTAAATTTGATTGTGTCTCTTTGATTCTACATCTATTCAATGACATTTTAATATGATATTTTTATATGGCTCTACACCAATTCCTTTCATTATGTGTATGCTTTGGACATGTTCCCATGTCTTTGTGTATGCCATCTTGATTGTGTATGCAGGCATTTAAACATGCCATTCTCTATGGCTCTAAGCCAACCTTGATTACTCTATGCAAATGTGTACATTTTAACATGTCCTTATATGTTTGTTATTTCTTATAATTATTAACATGTTTCCATGTCCCTTGTATTTTGGCCCTTTGGCTTACTTTGTGTGCCTCATGTGTTTGTATGTATGATTTCATGTATGCATCATGGCCATGAAACTTATCTCTTGATTGTTACACTTACATCAAACTTTCGATACCATGAGGTACCTCATGCATTTCCCCTTCTTCCTTGGGTGCCTTGATGGACATCATGCCCCATCCCCTAGATAATTACTCAAATTATATCCATATGTGTTATTCATATGCATGCTTACATTATTCTATATATCTTGACAACCATGTGAGTGCTATATCTAACATACATTATACATTACCAACTTACACTTGGATTATTTTACATTCTAATGTCATATATAAACATTATATTGGTTTATAATTTATATATCATATATGCTCAGGCTAAAACACAAGTTGCATAGACTTTCTTTTGAGGACAGTTATTGCATAGGTTCAACAACTCCCCTAAAAAGAGGGGGCATTCACAAAGGTCTATTAGAGATATCAAGTATTCAAGTGTACTCAAAAAATATTTGTAAGTATGTAGAAGTATATTATAGAGCATAGAATCAAGAAAACATAGAAAAATCATAATATAGATCATTTTTAGTTTGGGAGACAAATAGTATAGAAAAACACTAGCACAACCTAGTTTATACTACAATAGTGCACTATTGTCCAAGAGATTGTGCTACTATCTAGTAGCCCTATTAAAGAAAATCTAGATTGTCATAAAGTTACAATAATTATAGTCAAGTTTGCATAGTATCAATCATAGATTATTAGTTATGCTTAGTTTATACTCAATTTTGCATAGGATCATACTAGTTTGCTTAGTGTGGGGGCATCATGTGTGGTATGATCTCTCCCATTTCAGATTCGAATATTTTTAGATGCATATAACTATAACTCATTTTAGAATCCATGTGCATAAATATAATAATTAGGGGCATGTTCATGACACATTATTTTTGTATACTCACTTTTGCTCTAGTTAATTAGATGGAATGGTAAATTCCATCTCATTTTCCATGTTAATAATCTAGACACCATTTGCACTAGTTTTTGTACCAAATTGATGCCTTACTCTATCTTTAGTAGTTGGTATTATTGAGTGAGCCACATACCTAAATGCTCGAGAGGCCACTAAGCTATTTTTCATTTTAGAGTTTCTGAGTGGCCCTAGAACCATCCTACAACTTGTCATACCTAACATGCTCTTGAGAGGCACCCCTAAGCTATTTTTAACATTTATAGAGACAATATACACTCTTATATATTTACTGAGAATACAATGGCCCTCTTCCACCTTAGAGGCCATCCTACATAGTTTTGGTGTCACATCACATAATTTTAGTTGCATGCAACCTACATAGTATTAGTTACATATGCATCTACTACACATGGGTAGGTAATGATGGAGACTTATATCTGTTCACTAAACTAACTGTTCATGCAACGAACAGTTCTGGAACACACAGGCGACCGACGTCGGTCCCTACTTGCCTGGTGCTGCCAACGTCAGCTGACTTCCTACCGTCACCGGTTGCCTTTTGCACTGGTCATGACCGACGTCGATCATGCATAGGAGAGTTGGATAAGCCATCAGTCTAATTTAAGTTATTCATAGCTTATGATCCATTGAGCACAGGTGGCTAATGGTAGATTCAAGGTTAGCTTGAGTTTTTGAGCCACCAACACATGAGGATTAAGCAAGTTATCATCTCAATCCAAGTTATTCGCCATTTTATCACCATCTACACACATGTAAGATGTTTTATGCAATCAAAAATGCATCAAATCTATAAATCAATCCTAGCTTAGAGAACATAGATCCTACTTACACTTCCTATTAGGGATACATTAGATATTTAGGAACATGACCAATATGTGGATCTGATAGACCTAATTAAGGGATTTATTACTATAATAATATCACTATGGAGGGTTCTAAATCCTCTAATCAATCAAAACCATGCAGTAACCCTAACTAAGTCCTATGTTTTCATATTCATTATACTAATAACAAGTAAAGAAAATAAATCTAATCTAGTGTTTACCAAAACTTGTGGCATATTATGGGGGTTATCAAATAAATAAAATTAAACATGCATAAGATAATCCTAACTATGTATAGTTAAAACCCTAATGCATGGATAAGAAGAGTAATATTATTCAAAATCTAATACTTATGCTACTTCTATCTACTAAAGAGAAGAGTAAAGCTAAATATACTTACCCAGAAGATGAACCCATCAAGACCCAATATCTCCCTTATCCAAAGGTGATTTTTAAGATATTTTTGTGGTTTTTAAGGATTAATGAGAAAGTCCAAAGCATCTAAGACTTCTCCACAAGACTAGATTCTCAAAGTAGAAAGCCTAAGCTAAGACTCCTCAAGTAGAATGGTGGAAGAGCAAATTGTAAAGAAGCATAAATGAATAATAACTCTTGAAGTCTCTTTAATAATGGTGAAATGATCTTGTATATATGGGTGGATTTAACCCTAAGCCCTTCTAAAAAATTTAGATGATAAGGTCTACCCAGTCAACTTATTATCGTTATTAACAAAAACTCACTAGGTCACAGGCTAGGTCAGCCAAGAGCTGACCTAAACCCTAAATTAATTTCACTAATAAGAGTACAAGGTTAACCTAGTTGACCTAGTCATGTAAACTATCAAAATGGGTTTTAGGTTATGAAAAGGGGTATGAAAGGTGGTAAAATACTATAGGAGTGTGTAAAATAGAAGAACAAACTTAGTGTAATATTTTTAGGAGTTGGTTGGATTGGTAATAAGTGGAAATAAGGGACAATAATTTGGAAAAACACCAATACTCTACCCACCCCTTTCCCAGTGCACCCCTTAAGGCATGTACTCAAAAATATTGAGATTTTATGGGTTATTACAAGATAGAAAGCATCATCAATTGATAAAGTTTGAAAATATTATGTGTATACATATTCGCCACTTGAATCTCATCACGTGTCACTCAAGTACAATAGGGGATGGTGCTTCAAGAAATAACATAGTAACACACAACACTAAGGCTAAAAAAAGGTTGTAGTATTTTAAAGAAAAAATAAATGAAATTTAAATAACTAAAAATTAAATGTGGATGGGAAACAAACAAACACAAGAAATCCAAGATAACTAGTGATATGTGGATGGGATGTACTTAGAAATTTGTCAAATTGGGGTGATAATTGTTATGTTAGACCAAATGACCAAGTCAAAATTTAAGACTATGTCAAATAGAATGATAGTGTATTAAAAATAGGGAAAAATTTTATAATGTACTTTTAAATCAAGAAATATAAGTAAAGACAAGAAATTGGATCAATAACGATGATCCAATTGGGGCACGTAGCATAAAACCTTACACCAATGTTGGTCAATGAAAGTTTTTCAATACAACATACAAAAAGCAAAGAGAAATAAATCAACCAAAAATTAAATGCTAGCTAAGTGGTCATCCTAAATTTTGTTAGGTTAGTATAACGTGTAATTTCAAGTGTGATATGGAGTTTGACTAAAAGTAGGGAACTTAAAATTAATCTATAGATGGTTTCAAGATGTTGAGGATGAAAGGGATCTATGTTGGAAATGGTATTGACTTGGTATTGGGGCCTGCCCCCTCATTTCACAATCCTATAGTGATAAGGGTGTCGAGTGATTTGCTAATGTATATCATTAACCACATGTTTATACTTGGCTAGAAAACCAAGTTAGCTTCCACATTGGTGATGAAATCTAAGTAGGTATGCCTTTGGTAGACAAATGTTTAAATGCATTTTAAAATTATGTGATTTGGTAGTGTGTGAAAGAAAGATAAAAATAGTGAAACTAAATGGTATATTGAAAAAGCACCTAATTATACTATGTGATCTATTCTAAGCATGCAAATAATTGAAAGTGAAAGTGTGAATTAATTACTAGACATATAGTTGTTAGCTCCCAATTTAAAACATAGTACAGAGTTAGTTCAGATGATAGTGTATGAAAAAATTATAGAATAGAGTCGACAGTGTCACTACTATATTACAAAAGTAAGGGTCCTTAAGAACTAAGTCAAACAGGTTGACCTAGTCTTTTAGATAGAATATAGAACTAGGTCAACTAGGTCAACCTAGTTTGTTGTATGATCATAATTTTAAATACCATAAACTTTAAAAAATAGAACTATAAGGAAGAACTGAAATGAAAGAGAGAGAGAGAGAGAGAGAGAGAGGAACCTTGGTAGGTTGGAAGATGTTGATTGCAAAATTTATCTTGAAGTGCCTTAAATGCTGCTTACAAATTCTATCAAATGTGTCAATTGGGTCAACCTAGTTCTATAAATCCCTATTTATTTAAGCCTATTAATATAATTATACTGGCATGATTGACCTAGTATGTTTTCTAGAAGCTATCTAGAATACTGTGTCAATTTATTCAACCTATTTTATTGTTTGAAAGTAAATAATAGTACTATGTTGGCATGTTTGATCTAGTAACTTGTATCTAATGAAGACCTACATAGAAGGGATAAAGTCATTTTTGATATGATTATGTTAAACCTACACACAAAATTTATAAATTGTACTGGCCCTATTGACTTAATATCACAAATTAGAAAAATAATAAATAAAATGATAGAAAATGAAAAATATGAAAGAAAACCTACAAGGGTTAAGCTCACATAAGGTTTACCAGAATGTATTACATAATTAGGAACATGACCAATATGTGGATCCAATAGACCCAATTAAGGGATCTCTTACTACAATAATATCACTAGAAATGGTTCCAAAGCCTTGAGTCAAGCAAAACCATGTAATAACCCTAACTAAGTCCTATTTTTTCATATTTACTATACTAATAACAAGTAAATCAAAAAAATCTAATTTAGTGCTCACCAAAGCTTGTTGCATGATATGGGGGTTAGTAAACATGCATAAGACAATTCTAATTAAGCTATATATAGGTAAGACCCTAATTCATATAGAATAAGAGTAATATTATTCAAAAACTAATATTTATGCTACTTTTATCTACTAAAGAGAGAAGCAAATTTAGAGATACTTACCTAGAAGATGAACCCATCAAGACTTAATCTCTTCCTTTGAAAAAGGTACTTTATAAGAGGTTGTTGTGGTTTATAATGATCACTGAAAAATTCCAAAGAATCCAAGACTTCTCCACAAGACTAGATTCTCCAATTAGAAAACCTAATCTAAGACTCCTCATGTAGAATGGTAGAAGAGAAGATTATAAATAAGCACAAATGAATAATAACTCTTGATGTCATCTTGTATATATAGGTAGATTTGTCCCTAATCCCTTATAAAAGTTTTATCCAATAAGGTTGACCTAGTTGACCTAGTATCATTATTGACAAAAACTCACTAGGTCACGGGCTAGGTCATCTAAGAGCCAACCTAGACCCTAAATGAGTTTCACCAATAAGAGTAAAAGGTTGACCTAGTTGACCTAGACATGTAAACTATAAAAATGGATTTTAGGTTAGGAAAAGGGGTATGGAAGGTGGTAAAATAATATATGAGTGTGCAAAAGATAATAACAAGCTAAGGGGAATTTTTTTCAGAGCTAGTTAGATTTGTAATAAGTGGAAATAAGGGAAAATAATCTTATAAAGCACCAATGGTATACCCACCCTTTTCTCATTACACCCCTTAGGGTGTCCACTCAGAGAGATTGAGACTCAATGGGTTCTTACAAGATAGAAAGTGTTAGTAATTGATAAAGTTTGAAAATATTATGTGTATATAGATGTCACTAGGTCTTTGCATTAGTTCACATACCCAATGAGGTGTATTCATTCAATTCCTCTTTCTCTTATCTTTTTACTCAATTTTGTCTTTGTTTTTGATATTTCTTAAGTAGGGATTTATTTATTCATGTTTTATTTGTAGGACATATAATGGAGCATTCTTCGCATACTCAAAATCAAATTCAAGGGCTTCACATCTTAGGTAAGTCTAGGTATGCTTATTTTTCCTTTATCCTAGTTATTTCACTTTGATTCATTTCTAGAATAAATGTGGGGAAATGTAGTCACATAAAATGTCACTTGACTGCAATAAGTGACACTTGAGACCACCCTATCCCTAGATTAGACCTATACCTATCTTAGGGCCTATTTTGATCATTATCTATCTTTTTTATGGGACTAACCCATCACCAAATGTACCAAGAGAAGTCCCAGACCATATCCCATGCATTTATGCCCATAATGTACTATAATTTTCCATTTGAACACTAGCATAGCCCTTTAGACAATAGTGCACCATGTTAGTGACCAAGGGACTATACTAATATCCTTTAGCTATTTTCTCCTATAATGGACATATTTATACTTCTCAAAACACCTTAGGGTCATATTAGACCTATTACATATCTTCAAAAGCACAAGATCAATATATATACACTACATTTATCCCTTTACTCACTAAATGGAAATTAAATGCAAATACTCATGGATAACTCAAAAACAGTAGTGCAAATCAAGGTCATTTATCCTTATTCTTCCCTAGTTTTACATATATCCATATACAACATTCCTAACCTCATATTATTCGCATTTATAATCTCAAGTCATACTCAAAGTATTCAAGTCGGCACTCATACTAACAATCACTTACACTTGCACCAACACTTAAATAAGGATAACTTCAGTGAGTTTGATCCCCTTTCATGGTATTGGTATATATGAAAATATCAATATAGTGGGGTTTTGAGGTCGCATACAACCTATCTAGCTAACATTACACTTTTTCTACTTGTGCTCCTCAAATACCCTAACAACATGGAGATATATGGTTTCACCTCAAAATTAATTAAAATATGTCACATACAGTGAATTAGGGTTCATCTTCCTAGGCATAGGTGTCTTAGAGTTAGGTGAAGGCATATCTATAAGTTCACAATGTTCTTTATATAGGAATATTATCACACCTGTGAGCACACTAACATAATGCATTATTATCTAGTATGAGTTTTGAGTCTTATTTCTACTCTAAAACACTTTGATCTACTTTTTTACTAGTTTATAGCCTCTAATTTATTCATCTTAGTCAGTTTCCAACTAAGTACATACTTGTGTGATTAATTTTTATTATTAGAATAATCATATTAGTTCAATCATTGTACAAATGAATGGTTGTATTTATTGTATATTTATTCACTTATTTTCATATTCCTACACTTTAAAAACCTAGTGTTTTAAACTCCATAAATCCCTTAAAATTTAAATTAACTATTTAGAGCATCAAGTTTCACTTTGGAAAAATATTAGGTATGAAAAATTATGCTTTGATGATTATGTTTTCTTGATATGGACCTCCAAAAACCTTGCTCAATTTTGCACATCTTTACTCAGATCAATGAAAAAATATATTTCATTTCCTTGCCTTAATTGAGTACCTTCACCTAAAACCTCAAGAAAAAATAATTTTTTTTGGGATTGTGTTATACTAGGGAATAGTTAAGTTATCCTGACATTTGTCAAGTCCCTCAATGATAAATAATATTAAAATCATCACTTTAATAATTTTAATAATTCATCACTAAAGGAAAACCAATGGAACTCATCTATGTAGGTGTTTTAATGAACTAACATGCATATCTTAAATAAATCTATGTAAAATACGACTGATAGATATCATTATTGAGTCACTCATAATTCATACGATATAGATTCCTTGATAATGATATCTATCGGTGTGTTTTACTTAGATTTATCTAAGATATGTATGTTGGTTATGATGTTGTAATATAATGTAACTGGTCAAGTGGAAATCAATTTCACACTAAAAGTAATGAGGGAAATTGTACAGAAAAAATAAACAATAAGAAAATAAGTAATCTTTAAAACATTAAATGTAAAAAGTTTGTATTTTATCTGATCAATATGGGATGATAGTTCAATTTACTCCCTTTTTCACTCTTATTTAATTTTTATTTCTCTCATTTTAATTTATTTTTTTATTTATTTTTTCGGTTTGAAATTATTTATATTTATATGTTTGTTTGTTTTTTATAAAATCATGTTTGTTGTTTTATTTTTATTTAGTCATTTTAGCTTTGATATAATTAAATTAAATTATTTTTTATTTATAATGTCATCTTTTAAATAATTAAATGCTAACAGTCTCACACCATTACAGTTCCCAGCCACCTCCCTTAAATACCATTATAAGAACACCTATTGATGTAATTATCTAATGATTTATTGATTTATCTAAAATGCTTAATAAATTTATGTGAACACTAATAAACTCATGGATTGTGGAAACACTATCTTTCTAAGCAATAAATTCTTTTATATTTCTAGATGCTTAAATGTACTAAGGTGTTTGTGTATTTATATATTACTTGAATTTAAATTATGATTTTATTGGTACACAAATTAACATCCAATGATTGAAAAAGTGAAAATAGATAGGATAAGGGTTACATGGGCTTAAATGCAAAAGGGCCCACCAAATCTTGTAATGACCATACAGTTATACTCCAAACATGTTTAGAGAATAATTGCACAAAGCTCAGTAAATAGGGGAAAATGCTAGAAATTTTGAGGGATAAGATTAACACTAAAAAGTGTTGAGAGAAGGTATGGGGACCATCAAAATCAATAAATGTACCAATAACAATTAATTTATACTAATAGTAAGTACATCCTCAACCATATAATTTAATGACTAATAAATGCCTAGGCATCATTTTTAAATGTGTTTACAAAAAGTATAAAGGAATAAAGGAGTGATATGATGTTATATGTTGCTTGTGTAGTAGGGTACAACACCAAAGCTTTATTATTCTATATTTATTCTATAGTTAAGATCATACCAAGGATTCATCTATAGATATTGGTGATGTCATTTCTATTAGTGAATAGTTATGTGATCCATGTGTACCAATTATGATGCAATAATATGCTATGTTTTTAACCTTTTAGGAATTATATGGTTTAAATTTTATGTTGTTAAAGGGATAGGTGTAACAATAATCTATAATGAAAATTGGAAATAACTAATTTAAAAAACTTTTCCTATAATAACAAGTATAGAGAGAAAGAGTACTTATCTTGAAATAAATAGGTCTTTATATAGATTAGGGAGCTAAAATAGGTTGGAGAAATAGGTAGACACCTTTTTTTATATGATTATGATTAAAATATAGTATGAGATAATATTGTTAATATCAAGATAGTAACATCATGTGGCACTAGTGTCCAATTATGGTGTTAGTACCCCTCTTGTAAGAACTATCTAGAACATTCAAGGAAGCTATGGGAGGTTCTGGGATCCTATAGGTGTTTTTGTGTCTTCCAATAGCTTATTTTTGTCATCATTTTAGTTAAATATCTTTCAAAACCTTAATGAGTACCTACACACATGAAATAACAACTAGATCAAATGTAAAAAGGAACGGAAAACTAGGTTGTGGGATGTTATAATCATGTGGAGTAGAACCCCTATTATTTTGGCCATTTCCTACATTAACCCCAATGCTAGGGGTCTCAGATCAAATGTATTTATCCCTTAGGTAATGTGCATAGCATGGTATAATGACTTTTATTTAGGCCCTTATTTGATTAACCATTTAATGTCTAGCTGTGATATGTTGAGTAGTATGTAGAGTATTGATTTGTATTATTGATTGATTTTATGTAATTATGTGATAAAATAGTAAGTGCTAGATGTAAAATGCCTTATGAGGCCATTTATATAGAATTAAATTTGATTTCAATATAAGACCTTATTCATTGGATGACAAGTTGTCAAAAAGGGATAAAAAACATAAAAGAAAGACTAAGGTAGGGTTAGAACCCAAACACGAGAGAAAATTATCATCAACTAGTAGATCCATAATTAGACACTAGCACCATATGGTGATAATATCTTTAAAATGACACTAGTGTCTTAAGGTCTAAAAATTGAGCTAAGAGAAAGTGGGACAGGTTAGGGGCCCTTATGACTAGGAGGAGGTGACTTAAGACCGCTAAGGGTGCAACAAATTTAGAAAATAAGACATAAGATAGATTTAAGTACTAAAAATGACCATGCAAAAAAATATTGTTGTTTCATATAAATTTTCACTTAAGTTCTAAATAAAGAGAAAAAATAAACTCGATACGGGTATTGTTGAAAGACCTATTTGTTTGTGTGTGTGCTGAATCAGAAGATTGTGAAGAGATCCTCTTTGGCTTTGGAGGAAGACCTAGAAAAAACTTATTTTTTAGAAAAATAGTTGGGTAGATTGCCTAGTGATAGCTAGGTCCTAGAAGTGAGAGCTTCTTTAGGGGTATCAATCCACACATTTCAAATAATTAAATTCATGAAATTGGAAAGAAGGTACTTGCATCAATTAAAGAATATTACTAAAACTAAACATGAGAATGCTTGCTAATAAAAACGACTATAAATGATCAAATTAGTGATAAATTAATTAATACTAGTGCTAAGGGGTTAGGGTATGCTTCAAAAAATCTAAAAAAGGTTTGTGAGCAGTCAGAAACAAATAAAATTGGATTTAGTTGGGGTTAGGTACATGAAAATAGGTTGTTGGTTTTTGGTGCCATAGGTGACCATCGATGGTTGGGGTGACCATCGATGATTATGCCTAACCATCAGAAGTTGGGGTCTAATCATCAATGGTTGACTGTGTATTTTTGGGTTTGATTAACAACTGAATAACAAGATTTTATAGGTGAATTATGGGAGTTGGGTAAGGGATAGGTTAATTTTGAAGTGGAATGAAATCATTTAAATATTTACAAACAAGTACATGTCTTACTAAAAGTTAGTTAGGTGAGTGGTTCAAGCAATTAGCCTATTGATGGAATATGGATTCATTCCAACAAAGAAATAGTACCTAGAAGCTTGGTTAAGAGGTGATGGTGATTTGATCTCAATAAGATTGTTGATAATGTTTGATAATGTTGATGACATCGATTGACCTAATTAACCTAAAAAATAAAACTCTTGAATGTTTGAGCTCCTGATAATTATTGCATATAGATTTGACCTCCCAGACCTCTATCTCTCTTATAGGCACAAGCAAGAGGTAAAAGTGAAGGTGTAAGTGGGTCATCTAAATATAATTTTTGCATATAAAGGCTCACAACAAAATTAGACAAGGTTATATTTATAAATGGGTCAGTGGAGCTTGCATGCTCTTAGCTAAAAGGTAGATCCTAACCGTTGATGGTTAGGGGTTCCTAAGGCTAACCATCGATCATCACCCCGATTGTTAATGGGTAGGGTCCATAGGGATAGGGTCCTAAAGGTTAAGGATATTTAATTAGGTGAAACTAATTATAGATTGGTTGGTTTAATCTTGATAGGTGTAGGCTAGTCCCAAAGGGGTCATAGGGTAGGTTCAGGGGTATTTTGACATTCGAAAGCCCAGATGTACAAATTTTTGGTGTCTACATTTTTTTCCTTTTTATTGTGTAGCTTGTGTAAATAAGCTTTAAAACAAAAATGGAGTATGGTTCAAGGGTCTAGTTACCCTGAGAGTGGGAGGAGGTATCCCCCCTCAAATTGAGAGTCAATGAGTAAAAATTGAAATTAGGTTAGGGTTTGATCAATGGTGGTTGGTAATGAGAAATGGGTGAATGATAGGTTGGGCACTTGAGATGCAAAATTACACATAAAGTGTGACAAAAAAGTGTGATATCCAAGATCATCTATAGACTAGGTTACGAATGTTGGTAAAAAAATAAGGGATGGTTCTAAGTATACAAGTGATGAGTGAACTACATGATCACCTATAGGTGTGGTGGCTAAAAACACTCATAAATGCAAGGATCCTAAGAGATGTTCATGTTTTTGATGGCTATCCAAGGAAGGAAGTGTTCCTAGGGAAATCATAAATGGTTCAAGTATCATGGGTATTCAAGGTAAGAAGTACTCTTGGTGAGACATAAGTGGGTGATTATGCATAAGATGACACAAAATGCAAAATGTTAACATGGAAATGTTATCACTACAATCAAAGGACCAAGCAAAAAGTGTTACAAAGTTTCATGCTAAATGGGCCAAAATATACAAATTGTAAGGTAATGAGATGGTCAAGTTGGTGGGAGAAAGGCATCTCCAAACTAGGTAAGATCCTGGTGTAGTTATGTTAGGATTTGGTAAGTTACAGGTAAAAAGTGGAATTGGGGGTTTTAAGGGTTTCCTGATCATCTACTGTCAGGGTCCCTAGAAGGTGACCATTGATAGTCACCCTAACCATCAATGGTCAGGGGAAACCCTAAAAATATAAGGGGTAAATATAAAAAACAAAAGTGATTTTTTCATTATTACTATTTCATTGTGTTTGACTGAGCTTTGGTGATTTCAGTGTTTTGTGAGAAAGGCATTTCCTAAAGTGGGTGTTTCTTGTTGGCCAAAGGTGTGTGGCTAATTACATGGGTCCAAGATGCAAGGAACATGAGGATGTAGCTAGGAACCTACTCATAGGCTCAGACCATAGAAGAGGTCATAAAATGAGGTAGGGGTGCATTTAAATTAGTAGTGTACTTTAATTTTGCTATTTTGAATTTTCCTGGGCTGGGTAGGTGTGAAAATTGTTGTTTTTGGCTTATATGCCCTAGGTAGGGTTTTTTGAGGTGTTGGTCAAAATAATGGGTAGATTTTTAGATTGATAGGGTATGTAGGGTGATTAGATAGCATGTTAGCTAAGTAGGGTACTGAGGCTAGTGTATTTTAAGTTTGCTTAGTATTTTGGGCCTTGGGGTTTTTGGGCATTCTAGCCATGGAATGCCCATAGGTGATCATCAATGGTCAGGTTTGACCATCGATGGTTGACACTTTAGGAAATAGGGGTCCCCAACCATTGATGGTTAGCATGACCATCGATGGTTAACTAGGATGGGGTCAAGTTTTTAAAAGTATTTAGGACTGAGGTATGGTTTCTAGGTTTTAGGATTAAGATAAGTGGTTAGGATTAAATTTTGGTGAAATAGTTTGGGTGCAAGGGGTAAATGGGTTATGGTTATGGTTAGGTCAACTAGGTGAGGGTTAGGGGCAGTTTAAAAGATAGCATAGATGAGAATAGTTAGGGTCTAAGTCAAGCTTTTTGATTGGGTACAGGCTTACGAGTAGATCCATATGTGTGATCATGTGTTGTATGTCTTCGATACACTTATCAATGAGATGATGGTGGATGATTGAGTGCATATAAAGGAGGTAGGGCTAGGAGTAATGAGGCACTACCACCATGTGCCTAGGGATGCATCAATTATAGTAGAACTCATCAAGAGATGGGATCCTACTACTAATCCTTCTTAATTCTAACTGGGGAGATGACTATTCTCCCAAAGGATGTACATAGGATCACTCAATTCCCACTACATTGTGAGGTGATATAATAAATAGAGTAAGAGGAGTGGGATGAGTATTTTGAGTATCTATATAGAGATGATAGCAACTAGGTCTAGTGGCATTCTCGAGGTTTAGCTATATAACATTATATGAGAGGGCTCTAGAGGAGAGGAGATTAATGATGATGTTGATGATTATTGTTACTTTCTTTGGGATCTCAGATTATAGTAATAGGATGTTTTTGTATGTATTGTTAGTTATTTTAGTGGAGTTATTTCTTGGGAGGATAGTGTTTAGCTAGGTCCTAATTTTGATAGTTTAGATTTATAAAGAGTTGTGGGGTTTCATACACCATAGGAGATATGGTATCATCATGGCCCTAGTTCTTCATTATTATGCTTACAAGGAAATCTAGGTTTTGAGACCAATGGCATTATTGTGGGTAGGGTATACACAAATCAAGTTCCTCATCAAATTCATGAAATGGAGAGATGATGTGGTTGCATCTAGGGAAAGAGGTGGATAACATGATTTTGATTGGTTCAAAAGTGCCCTAGGTGTATTGGTAGCTAGTGATATCACTGGGAAGGCCATATCTATAGTTCCCCATCTAGCTAGGCTAAAAGAGGTAGACCCTCATGATGTAGAGTTATAGGTGGATAGTGGTTCATCGAGAGGGTGAGGTTGATTTGATTCTATTCAACTAGGTGTGGTGCTAGTTTATCTTACTATAAGGTGTACTAGGTCCACATCTATGATATAAGAGGCAAGAGTTAGAGGTTTAGTTGTCAATGCCCTAGCCCACTCAGATAGTTTTAGATGGTGATTTAAAGGAGCTTCTTATTAGGGCTCCTATGGATAATGTAGGGTACATAGATAGTTATATGGCTTGGTACCAGTTGATATATGTAGTAGAAAAAGTTGGTAGAGATGATGGAGGGGTGGGGTTGAAGGTTGTATATCCAACTAGTTAGGATGGATAGGTAGGGGTAGCATTGGTTATGGCCCAAGCTTAGATATAGGTGTTGGAAGTATAGGTGGATACACTATAGGGCTAGATCACCATATTATAGGGTTAGCTTGCCACCATTACAGGTGAGAGAGACCTAATTAGAAAGAGGGTTGGAGCATGTGCACAAATATTAAGAAGGCCACAAAACATAGTGCCTTGATCACTTTATCTAGGTACCATGGTAGATCGTATATATTATGAGGTGATGGTATTATACTAACTACCCTAGGATATGAGGTATGTAGACTACATAGCGAGTTTGGCTAGTGGGTCATCAATAGCTACACTGGGTTAGTGGGTTTCTATAGTAGGTCAAGCAAGGGTCCTAGGGGGACCACCACCAAGTGAAGGTGTAGGCATAGATGGGGCCCATGGTAATGGTGGAGGCCTATGATTATGGTTAGATGTGTTATTGTGATGTATTATTTTAATATTGGCCTGTGTGCCAATGTAGCGAGATGTATATTTTTTTAAGAGATCTGATACATTGTTACATGTATTATCTTTTTTGATGATTTGATGTATATGGTGTATGGTTTTTGATGGCATATATGATGGATGCTTATGGTTTATGATCATGGTTATAGATTATGATTTTGGCTTGTGGTATATGATGCTAGTGTTCTAGTTAGTAGCTTAGGCATATGGTACTAGAAAGATAGTTATGATGTTTGTGATTTTGTTTCATGGATATGATAGGATGTGTTATTGATGGGTGTATGTTATATGATAATGTAATGGTTTTATTTATGGACATGTGGATGGAATGGTAGATGGTATATGTTATGATGTCTTGAGGATTAATTTGGTTTATGATTATATTGGTGTAAATATATGCTTATAGGCTCATATGATGTGTTAATTATAAATGGCTAGGTTGATGTTTATGGTTTGTTGTGATATGCTTACATTGTGTTTAGCACATAGAGAGATAAATGGTGTTGCAGGTTGACACAATTGATAATGTCTAGGCTTTTGATGTGATGTTTTTTGTTCACACTTAGAGAGATAGAATGTGAATATGGTTAAAGATAAAAATACATGAAGTAAGTAGGTAACAAACTAGATGTGTAGGAAAGCGATAAGAATCATGAGAGATATATCCACATGAACTGATAAAAGATAAGAAAAAGGAACATGATGTCTTTTTATTAGTAAGGCCTAACTCAAAACCTAAATTTGGATTGGCCTAGTGAAGAGAAGCCTTTCATATGCTTCACATTAGCATGCTTAGGGTGATAAATATGTATATTGATCACACTGTGTTAAGTAAGCTTATAGTCTCATGCACATGAGATGTGGAGGGAGAATGGGTGAAACTAGAACCATTAGGGAGACTAGTATGCCTTTTCTATAGGTTTCCAAAGTGGTTGTATAAATAATTATATGTTGATTTATAAAGTATAGACTGATCAATGTGGGAATTCTACTGAGGAGAATTAATGGTTGCTTTCTAAGATCATTGCATCTATGAGAGCTAAAAACAAATTATTTTTGCTTGGGGGTTTTTGTTATTTTTATTTTGTTTTAGGGTTGGGAAGGTTGATTGATGCGAGAATATTCCAAGAAATTGCTAGTTTTGATGAATTATTGACTCAGCCATCCTTCAAGGGAATGGTCTAAGTTTATGTGCATAGTTTAAATTATTTTGATAGATGTCCTTCAATGGAGCAGTCCACCTTAGGTTTGGCAATTTTAGATGATTTTTTTATAGTTTTCTTTCAAGGGAGTAGTTTATGAATGCTAAGAATGACCCATAGGTTATTTATGACTTTTGATATTATTTATGATTGGCATATACTTTCTTATACATGCTCAAGGGAGTACCTTTATGAAGGCAAAACTATGTTGACATGAAGGTCTAGTCAGTGAAAAAAGGGTATAAGTGACAATGACCATAGGAATTGATCTCAAAGAGATGGGAAAGACTATGAAAATCATGCCATGGATAGAGCCATAGTACCCAAAATTCAATATTAGGCTATAATTGTAATGGATAATCACATGATTTAGTTTCAATCGGTTACCACCAAAAAGAGGGAAGAGAATGTGGTCGTAGGGGATGAGCTTAAGTTAGACAAATGATTATTGTAATCCCTATTTAACAATAAAAGGGATCTAGATGTAAAGCATTGAGAGGCTCAAGTTTTGGATTGACTTTGAGAGAATACAAATGATAAGATCTTGATCCATACTTATGGGTTATAGTGTAGGTTCCAAGCTAATTAAAAGCAAATTTACCCCTTTTGCTTTTCTTTGTATTAGTTACATGTAAATTTTCCTTAAGAATAAGATCTCCAATATTGAATTTTTAGACTTTTAGGTGTTTATTATAGGCATGATTGATTCATTATTGATAGACATAGAGATGGGAAAGTGTGGCCAAATGATGCTCATTAAGTACCTCAAGTTAACTTAAGCATTCCTAACAATAGTCATTTTCTGAACTAAGATCATGCAAAGATATGTGAAGAGAATGGATTTGGACTTCAAGAGGAAATACAACCTCAGCTCCAAACATGAAAGAAAAATGTGTAGCACATGTAGGGGTTCAGATAATAGTATGATATGCCTATAAGGCGAAAGGGATGTGCAAGTGCCAATCTTGACCCAAGGCATTAACCATTTTGGTAAGCATCTTGTTAAGGGTTTTGTTAGAGGATTCAACTTGTCCATTTACTTGTGGGAGATAAGGTGATGAAAATATAAGTTTAATACCAAATATGTCACAAAGGCCATGAACTTATATATTTTTGAAGGATTTACCATTTTTGATGATGATTTTATGGGGAACATTGAAATGGTAGATGATATGGTGGGTGATGAATTCGACAATCTTTTCAACTTTTGTCAAGACAAGAGAAATAGTTTCTACCCATTTGGTAAAATATTCAATCATGGTAATGATAGAATGATGTCATTGTGAAGAGTTTGGGTTGATTTCACTGATAAGGTCCAGACCCCATTGTGAAAAGGGCCAAAATTCTACAAAAATGTAAAGACCATTGCTAGGTGTGTGATGTAAATTAGCATGTTGTTGACACTTGACACACTTTTTCACATAATCATAGTAGTCTTGGTTAACGGTAGGATAGTAATGGCTCAGGTAAAAGATATGTTTGGCTATAGCGATCCCACTAAAGTGACCCCCATAGATACCCTCATGTGTATCCTTAATAGTGTGAGAGGCTTCTAAACCATAAAGGCACTGGAATAAAGGGCCATCAGAACCATGTTTTTAAATAATCCCTCACATAATGGTGTAATGGGAATTGATCTATATAAATGCCTGATGGGCATTCCCAGAGAGGCTAGAGGGAACTATGTCAAGGTGAAGGTAGTTGAAGGTTTGTTGATACCAAATGTTAGGTACAATCTCTTCCACATCAAAGATGGTTGGAGTGTTGGTGAGGTGGTGGACAATGACTAAAATTTTGGATTCCAAGGGTGTTGATGGGATCTATGAGGTAAGAGAAGTCATAATGTTGGAAAACTTGTTGGTAGATCATGGGGTTGTTTGAATATGGTAGTGTTTGAATGATGCTAGGAGTTATATAACTAGTTGTATATATAGTTGCATCATCTCATTCTTACACTAGTAAATGTCATTAACTTGGTTGAACACAAGTTGGGAGTCACCAAAGATATTGATTGTTTTCACTTCCAAGGCTAAGGTAGTTTAGAGACCTATTACTAGGGATTCATACTCAAACACATTATTGGTGCATTCAAAGTCAAGTTTAAATGACAAAAGAAGTGGTTCACCAATAAGGAGGATAAGGATGATACCATCTCACCCACCTCACTGACATTTGGAACCATCAAAAAACATGGTTACATGATTGGTAAAATCTACTTGAGATAGACTTGTGATTGATTCATCTAGAAATTCAAGAAGGGGAGGTTGGGTGTCTGTTAGGGGTGCATCAGCCAATTGATCGGCAATGACTTTCCCCTTGATTGATTTCTATTAGAACTCAAGATCAAACTTAGTTAAAATCATGAGCCACTTAGACATATGATGGTTTTGGTATGGTTTGGAGTGCATATACTTGAGTGGGTTAGTATTAGTTATGATAAAAAAAATTATGGTTAAGAAGGTAATGGTGAAGTTTGGTGGCCATGAAGACTAGAGCCAAACATAGTTTCTCAGTATGTGTGTATTGAGTCTCATATTTTACAAGTGTGTAGTCAATGTAATATATGGATTTTTCTTTGTGTTGTTCATCATGATGGGCAAGAATTACCCCTAGGGAATGGTTTGTAGTAGATATATAGAGGTAGAAAGGTTGGTCATCCTTAGGAGGTGTAAGGATAGGTGGAGATAGTAGGTAATTTTTGAGTGCATCAAAGGCCTTTTGACAATCAAAATTCCACTTATAAGAGATGTCCTTTTTTGATAGGTGGTGGAAGGATTGACACTTATTGAAGATTTGGGAAATAAAATGGTGAATGGATTAGAGCTTCACCTATAAACTATTAAGTTTCTTAAGAGTGGTTGGAGGTAGCATCTTAAGGATAGCTTTTATCTAGGTCAGGTCAACCTTGATTCCTTGAATGGAAATGATGAAGCTTAGATGTTTGCCTTATAAGACCCTAAAAATACATTTCTTGGGATTGAGGTGGACATGATAATGGATAATTCACTCAAAGATAATCTTGATAATGATTAAGTGGTCTTGGTGAAGTTTGTACTTTCCAAGAAGGTCATCCACATAGTCTTTGATGATTATATAGATAAGGTCATGGAAGATGTAGGTCATAGCACATTGGTAGTTTGCACCAAAATTCTTAAGATTGAAGGGCATGACTCTATAATATAAATTCCCCCTTGGGGTGATAAAGTTAGTTTTGTGATAATATTTAGGGGAAATTAAAATCTTATTATAGCTTGAGAATCCATCCATGAGTGGTAACATCTCATGGCCTATTATGAGATCAACAAGTTGGTCGATGCTAGGTAAAGGAAAGTCATCTTTTAGGTAGGTGAGTTTGAGGTCATGAAATTCCACATATATACATAGTCCCCCTATGGGTTTAGTGATAGGCATGATGTTCGAAACCCATTGAGGATAATCAATGGGTTGAATAAAGTTGATAGAAAGGAGGTGTTAGAGCTCTTCTTTAACAAGTAGAGCTATGTGAGGATGCACATGGTAGAGTTTCTATTTGATAGGCTTGGCATAATTATTAGTCATGATGTTTTGGGTGGAAATGGTCAGGTCAATACCAAGAATATTAGCATATGACTAAGTGAATACAATATTGCAGTCCTGGAGGAAGGTAGAGAAGTCCTGTAGTTTTTTAGGGGTGAGAATTTGGCCTAATTTGACAAGATGGGGCTTATCTATAGTGCATATGTTAATATCCATGGTGGGTTCATTCAACATGGTTGGAGGTAAGGATTTATGTATGGAGGAATTAGGTGCACTAAGGTAGGTGAGAATGGAATCATCATCTTGGCACTAGATAGTGTGAATGGTAGGAGAGTCTTCTCCTACCAGTTCAGGATGGACTAAAGGGACATATATGGGTGTCCCTTCTTTTTGATAAGTTAGGGGGTCAAGGGTAATCATGTTGATAAAAAAACATTAGGTGGGATGATGTCCTCATCCTCACCCACAAGTGGAGGGGTTGCTGGTGAGGAAGGAGTCTCTTCTTCAATAATGGTAGGGTAGTTTGTTTAGATTTATTCTTATTAGGTATAATGAAGCCAAGGCCATGTTTCTCATGAGGATTTTATGTCTCAATCAAGGTCAACATGTGTGGGTCATGCTCATATCTTCCTAAATCAAATCCTTTCCAAGCACACCTATGAAGGTATAGCTTGGAAAAGTATGGGTTGTCTAAATAAGAGAAGGTGGAGGTGAATGGTTAATGTGGAGAGGGAGTGGTGGTAGTGCTAAGTGTCTTGTTAATTCCCCCATAGATAAAGTGGTTTTGACAACTTGAAGGCCCCAAGGGGATAATGGCTCTAATGTTGGTGTCATAACATGGTTGGTGGTTGAGCCTTTTGTATTCTTGGGGAGTTTGGAAGGCATCCAAGGTGAAGAGGTGGTATTCTATAAGGGTAAGGCATTTAAAGGTGGGTTCTAAAGGATTAGTGATGGGTATCTAGTCTATGGGAATAGATGAATTGGTAGATACCTCAATGGAAGGGGAAGTAATGGCTTTGGCTTTTGTAAGTGATGACTTGATGGTGGTTATTTGCAGTGCTTTAGATGGAGGTAGGATAATGTCATTAGGTTGGTAGATCATATTGCATGCTACAAAAGGACTAGGGTCAACTTGTATGGTAACAACTTGACCTTTGTGTTTAAACTTGACACAATGATGGAGGGTGTAATGTACATAACCCATGGTCTAGATCCTAGGTCTCCCTACTAAAACATTGTATTTAAATTCACCTTAAACCACATAAAATATTTTGGGGAGCATGCGAAGTCTTAGCCAAATATGAATAATGACAGTTCCCAAGGTAGTGGTCATAGTGTCATTAAAGGATCTAAGGATGGCTGATGTTTTGGACATGTTGATACTAGTTCCCCCATCGATCATAACCCATTTTATGTAGGTTTGGTTAATCTGGGCTGTAATAAAAAGAGGGGGATCTAGGTCTTCAAGGTTGATATAAGGTATCTTTCAATCCTTGAAGCTAACAAGGGTGGAGAGATAGAGAGCATTGATAAATGCCTCTATATGTTGAGATTCTCCTGGTCTAACCTTAATGGCTTAAATAGCCTCAATCATGGCCTAACAATGGTGAGGTGAGGTGGAAATGAGATCATAGAGGCTCATATTAGCTAGGGTCTAGTGAAGTTGTTTAACGTTGACCCTCCTAATGGATTTAGAGGGGTTAGCCTTTGAAGTGCATAAGATGGTAACTTTGTGCTTAGTTTTAGATGTGGAGGTTTGGGTCTAGTTTGGTTTAGGGTGAGTTAGTGGATACATCTATGGAATGGACACTTTTTCCTACCCTTTAACCTTTTGTTTTGATCATGTGCCCACATTAATGGTGTGGATAGAGGGGTAAGGTGTGAAGGGGGTTGGGTATATTCTCCATCACTCTAAAGTGAGAGTGGGGTATTTGGAATGTGTTGGCAACTAGCTGTTACATGTAGTGGTAGAGGAATGGATGGTATTTCATCTACTAAAATATCATCCATATAATAAAGTTGGTAGATAATGGCTTTTAGAGCTTTACAATTCTCTATGTCATGCCTAGGTGCCCTTTGATAGGAGAAAATTTCATGATCATCATACCAGGTCAGCTTTGAACTAAGAGGATCGAAAGATCTAATAGGAGGTAATGTGAGGTAAAAGGTTTGTAATAATCTTGAAGAATGGTTATATAAGATTTTGCTAGAGGTAAGAAAATTTTAGGGATCATGGTTTGGGTTGGTAAGATGGCCATGTTGGTGGCCATACATTTGGTGAGAGATGGTTTGGGTAAGATGGTGTTTCTAGTTGATGGTTTTGGTCTGGGTATGTTGATAATTAGGGTGGTTGAGTTTGATGGTCTGAATATTGATAATTTGGGAAGGACCGATGCATTAGATAATAAGTGGGTTGGTGTAATCGATAATGGTGGGTGATATATGTTAAATGGGTTTTTATTTTTAATAAAAATTAAAGGGAGGTAGAGTCTTAGTTATACATCCCTTTGATTTGTTTGTCCTCTTGGTTGGTGTGGGTCGAGACTTGGGTATAGGCTTGGGTGAAGTTAAGTCTACTTTCAAGGATGGGTGAACCAAACTCCTAGTAAGGAAGGCACCAAGAGTTTTGAAAGGTTTGGTTGGTGATGTGGTAGTTGTTTTAGTTGACTAAGAAGGTGGGGGGTTGGTAGAAATTTGGATTAGTTAAGAGGTGGTAGAAAGATGATGGATTAGTTGGTTAGATGCATGCTATAAGATTAAAGTTTTATGATGGAGGGAAGTCATAACTACTACCAAAAAGTGGTTTGGTCCATGTCTAGTTTTGTAGCCATATCTAACTTTTGAATGACTTTGAAAAATGGTTTGTATACTGGTCTGGCCTCCAAGGTAGTGGGTGTCGAAGAGACACCTATGGGTTGAGGAGGAATTTTGATAGCCTCATTCATTTCCTCAAGCAAGGGAGGTAATTTTAGGCTAGGTGGCCACTTCATGAGGTGTGTTTGTGAAAAATTTTCTCCCCTGGGCACAATGTCCATAGTTATAGATTTGTCTATAATGGTGGGCTAAGAATGGTTGTTTGTTCAGGTTGGCTATCTAAAGGGGTGCTTGATGATTCCAAAGCCTCTATGAGTGAAGCTAAGGAAAAAATAACCTCCTTGGTTTGGGCCTCTGAAGGAATTGAAAGTGACTTTGCCACCTTGATAGATGAAGTGGGGGAAAGTGGGTACGTTGGATGATAGTCACATCAAGGACCATATTGACCATGTAGGCATCATGAGAATATTTAGCTTATTTTTTCTTGGCTTTGACAAGGTCATGGTTGGGAAAATATTTCTT
This sequence comes from Torreya grandis, assembly GCA_037957365.1. Lineage (NCBI taxonomy): Eukaryota > Viridiplantae > Streptophyta > Pinopsida > Cupressales > Taxaceae > Torreya > Torreya grandis. The sequence goes on from JARHVA010000928.1 coordinate 590,620, forward strand.
GAAGATGTCAAGAGATCGATTTTAAGGGGTATTGGGATTATCCAACACAAATTCCCCTTTATCAATAAAACTCTGAACAACATTCTTGAAAGTATTACATCAGCTAACATCATGTCTAATTACTCAATGAAAATCATATAGGTCATTCTCATTGTACCAAGTAGGTGTTGGATGAGAAGAATCAAACTAGTGGGGAGGTTTTATGGGTGGAAGTTGTATAAGGTTAGCTTTTAGTAGCTTCTCTAAAACTAAGGTAAAAGATTCTCCAAGTGGAGTTAATTGTTTTTGGTTGCTTTGGTTTTGGTTCCTTATATTTTGTTTGAAGGTAATGGGAGAATTTTTTTGACTGATATTGGGTGGAGGGGTACTTTTAAGGATGACAACATTCACATCTCCCTTGATCTTGGTTCTGGTATTGTCTTGGTTGCCTAGTTTGGAGGAAGAGGTTTTGTTGGTCTTGAAGGTAAATTTTGTGTTTTGTAACTTCAATTTACCCTCATCTATATCTTGATTTTCTATCTTTCATGCCATGGTAAAATCCTCATCAAAAATTTTGAAGCTTTGGACATGTAGTGTAGAAGATATATGTTTGGTGCAGGGTTGAATGAAAAGTTCTAAAAGTTCAAGCTGAGGCAAGGAAAATGAAAGCTGATTAAAAAAGCTTCCCTAATGAGCAATAAAATTGGCAATGGAATCATCATTGAATTGCCTAATAGTTTAGAGTTCTGTGATATGACCTTGGAAATTTTAATATAAAAGTGATCTAAGAAGACTTGTGCTAGTTGGGTGAAAGAAAAGATGGAATGCTTGGTGAGGGAACTATACCAATTGAGTGTTAGGTTGGATAAAGACATGGGGAAGGTACAAAGGAGAAGGGAATCATCATAATAAATCATGTAATATGCATGCCTAAAATACCTAAGATATTGTTGGGGGTCCTCCTTGTTTTTCAATTTGGTAAATTTTATAAGCTCCCATTGAGAAGGGTAAGGTATGATGGGTATAGAAGGATGAATAAGTTTGTTACAAATCTAATCATAGGATAGGATGTTATAAGCCCTTGAAATGGGGTACTCAAGGTAGGTCATCTTATCCATGAGCATACTCATTAGGTTAGTTTGAGGTGGTGCACCAAAAGGATTGTAAAGCTGATATTGTGGTTGAGGTTGGCCAACATATTGGTAATTGTTTGGCTATTGAGAGGCTACCACATATTAGAATGTGGATGCTATAGGTTGGGTAGGATAGGTGGATTATGGTGGTTAGGTAGTGGGTACATACCCTTAGGTTTAGGGATGTATCCTAGATTGGGTGTAATGGGTAACTACTGAAGAGTCCCTATAGATTGGGTATGAGTGGTAGTTGGGTTAGTGACAATAGGTGAGGTAGTGACCTTTGTGCTAATGGCTAGTAGAGTAAAAGGGATAGATACATGTATTGATTGATGGGTTAGGTTTGATAGAGGGGAGGTTGGTATTGCTAATGTTGGGTGCTCTAGAAATAAGTGGAGCATGATGGGTCAATGGTTGGGTTGTCCCTAAGGTAGACGAGTCATTACTAAGGGTGGAAGGTGTAAGGGTAGAAGTTGGTTGGATAGGTTTGTTTTCAATTGTAACATAAAATGGGTTAGTATATAAAGATGCCTAAGTGGTTGAATGTTGGGTGATGATCATATCAATAGGGATACCCTTCATAAGGTGGGATGTCATTCCATAAGGAGGATCTTAAGGTGGAATTGAAATTGAGATATGGTGAGGGGAGGTATTAAGATAATGTTGAAGGGAAACTAGATTTTTGTCTAAAAAAGTGGTAAAATACATGTCTCCTTAGGGAAATACTTGAGGAAACATAGGGCTTCCCAATGGATGAGGTGAATCTTTTACCTTGGAGACATACTCCATCTATGAGGAGGTAGAAGAGGTTGATTTAAGTGACAAGTTTTGTTCCACTAAGTCTCTTCACTATTGACGAGTGAAAACCATATAATAAAAAGGGGAGAGAAAAAAAGAACAAACTCGCCACTCAAATAAGAAGAATACAAGAAAATGATCAAGGCAATCAAGACACACACTATGAAGTATATTAAGCGTAGAGATTAGTTTTAATCTTGCTTTTGGCTTATGCCTTAGTTTTTGAGAATGTGTGATACAAGTTGACTTGTAGATTAGGTATTATAAAAGCAATCTATGGTTGGTTTTAGGTTGTTTAGGTGCTCAAAATAATCTATATTATAATTAATATATGGTTTGGTATTGGGGCTTACCCCCTCACTTCATAGTCCCATAATGATAAGGGTGTTAGGTGCTTAGCCAATATATATTGATATCTAGAGTTTATACTTAGCCAGAGAGCTGAGTTGGTCCTCCCCTTGGTAATGACTTCTAAGTAGGATTTTTGGGAATGGGTAAGGTGATCACTAGGTAATGAAATCCTAGTTAGGCCTTGTCTCAAATTATTTTGATGTTTGATTGATGAAAGTGGTATGGCTAGTGTGTGCAACAAAGGTGATGCTACGATAAGAATATTGTGGTTTAATTCAAATTGAACTAATGTTAAAATTAATCAATGGATGTAGTTTATTTTACCAAAAATAAATTTTAATTATGTGCATAAATATAGAGAAGAGCATACAGATGCAAAGAAAACATGAGTAAAGACTCTAGGTCCCATCGAGTTTGCCAGAATGTTTCATGTAAATTTTCACTTAAGTTCTAAATAAAGAGAGAAAAGAAACTTGATACAAGTATGGTTGAAAACCCTATTTGTTTCTGCATGCACTAAATTAGAATATTGTGAAGATCTCTTCTTTGGCTTGGGAAGAAGACCTACAAATAAGAAAGCACTAAAGCAAACTTGTTTATTAGATAGATAGTTGGGTGGATTGCCTAGCGATAGTTAGGTATAAAAATCAAGAGCTTCCTTAGGGGATGTCAATCCACACGTTTCAAATAATTAAGTTCATAAAACTAGAGAGAAGATACTTGCATCAATTAAAGAAGATTACTAAAATTATACATGAGAATGCTTGCTAAGAAAATATACTAGAAATGATTAAATTAGTGATAAACTAATTAATACTAGCGCTAAGGGGTTGGGGTATGCTTCAAAAAATCTAAAAAAGGTCTGTGAGTGGTTAGAAACATGGAAAACTAGCTTTGATTGGGGTTAGGTAGGTGAAAATAGGTTGCTAGTTTTTGGTGCCATAGGTGATTGTGATGGTTGGGGTGACCATCGATAGTTATGCCTAACCACTAGTGGTTGTGGTTTGATTGTCAGTGGTTGACTAGGTATTTTTAGGTTTGATCAATAATTAAATAATGAGATTCCATAGATGAATTCTAGGTGTAAAGGTTTGGGTTGATTATAAAATAGGATTAAATCACATGAATATTAATAAACAAGTACGTGTCTTACCAAAAGTTGGTTAGGTGAGTGGTTGAGGTAGTTCACCTAATGGTGGAATATGGCTTGATTCCAGTAGAGTAATGGTACTTGGAAGCTTGGTTGAGAGGTGATGGTGAGTTGGATTTCAATAAAAAATTTGATAATGCTTGATAATGTTGATGATGTTGATGACCTTATTGACCTAAAAAAGAAAAAATTTAAATGCCTAAGCTCCTAATAATTATTGATGATAGATTTGACCTCCCAAACCTCTCTCTCTTATAGGCACAAGTAAAATGTAGAAGTGAAGGTGTAAGTGGGTCATCTAAATATGAATTGTGCATGTAAAGGCTTGCAACACAAATTAGACAAGGTTATATTTAGAAATGGGTTGGTGGAGCTTGCATGCTCTTGGCTAAAAGGTAGATTCTGACCACTGATGATCAGGGGTTCCCAACACTAACCATCGATGGTCACCCTGACCATCGATGGTCGACGTCCATAAGGATAGGGTCCTAAAGGTCAGGGTTATTCAATTAAGTGAAACTAAGTTTAAATTGGTTGGTTTAAGTTTGATAGGTGTAGGTTGGTCCCAAGGGGGTCCTAGGGTAGGTCTAGAGGTATTTTTATATTCAGAAGCATAAGTGTGTGTATTTTTTATGTCTATAATTATATTAATCACTAAGACCTTCATGTGAAATAGCAACAAAATACATAGTACTTATGGTTTCTTGACCAAATTAGGGTGTTTACATTTCCCCCCCACTTTTATGCTAATAATGCAATGAAATGAAAGTACTAAAGTAAAATAAAAAGAGGAATGTGTACCTATACTTACCTATTTGGATGTGTTTTAGATCTAGCCCACTTATTGGCCAAATAAGTGGACAAGAGTTGGAGTGAAATGTGTGAATAATAACTCCATAGTGTGTTTGTCATATGTATTGAATTTGAATGGTGCACTGAATCATGAGGACCAAAACCCTATTTTTACTCCACCCTGATATCTATACTAAATATGATTATGTAAACTAAATGTGTGGAAAAATAAGGATTTCCTACCCCCACTCTGATATCTAAACTAAATCTGGGTATGTAAACTAAATGTGTGAAAAAATAAGGCTTACTTTCCCCCATTTTGATATCTAGACTAAATTTGGGTATGTAAATTGGGTTTGATAGAAGGCTATCGAATAACCATTATAGATGGTCATATGACCCAAACTAGTGAAAACCTAGTGATAATACTGAGTATAACCTAGAAATCTAAAAATAGAGATAAAGGACATGTGTTCTACATCATGCCCCAAATCTCGATATTTGAGTAATGTAGTTATGTATATAAACATCTATATATCTAATTAAACCTATATATTTGATTATACTTGTGTGTTTAAATAGTTGTATTTGAGTGAACATGTATATCTAAGTATAATTGTGTGTCTGAATATCTATATATCGAAATAGATTATATATTTGTAATCACCTAAAAGTGGTCATTGGATGCTAAGAGTGTCATTTGAGTTAACCTACCCTTAGGCTAGCCATAGACCTATCTTTGAGCATTAGACTTACATTTCTAATCATTTAGTAGACCAAAATCACCTACACATAGGTCAAACACAGTCCCAAAACTATCACTTCAAACCCCAATCAAACTTTATAGTATTTTTCCAAGTAGACATTAGCACCCCATTGGGACACTTCAACCACATGGTGCTAGTGTCCCCAACTAGGCACTATTGTCTTTAGCCCTAGATTTTCCCAATGGATAGTTTTTCAACCTCTTAAGGTTAGCCTAAGCTCATTTTCTTATCCACACAAGCAACATAACCCTATAAATATAAGTCTAATCTGCCTTTATTCATTAGATGGAAAATATATGCAAAATTTTCTCAATCCAAAGCTAAAGTTATGCAAAATTAAGGTATTTGATCCCTATTCTGCCTAACCTTATGCATAATACTATCTAAAATATCCCTAAGTTTAGTTTTCAAGCATTTTAAAGCTCAAGCACATTCAAGGCATTTAAGGCCACTCTCATTCTAGCATTCACTTGCACATACATCAAGAACTAGGTGGGATAACTACATTAAACTTGATCCCTCCTTGGAGTATTGGTATGTAGAAAACTCTCTACATAATGGGGTGTTGAGGATGTCTAGTCCATCTTACTAACACACAAAAAATTATTTCATATGCCATACTTGTAAGGATATTATGTTTTGCACATCAAATCAATCTTTCTAGGTACAATACAGAGCTACAGGTTGTGGTCACGTAAGAACATAACATATAGACATAAACACGTGTTCCCCAAAAATAGGAACAATCCCATAAAGGGGACATTAGTGCCATATGGAGGACACTACACATATATGGTTCTACTATCCAAATTGGGTGCTACTATCCAATTAATAGACAAATATCATAATTTTATTGATGACATAAAGTACTACCTAGATCTCAACTTTTAGAACCCAAATCATCTTTTATAGTTATTTTTTATCTAAGTCTCTATTTATCCCTATTTGTTTCTATTTATAGACATTCAAAAAAATTCAAAATCATAAAAAATTAGTAACATAATTATTAAATTTATTTAACTAATTTAGGTATCTCAACCCTTTAACCAAACATAGTAATTATTTGTGTAGAACCCTAAAAGGTTAAATCATTTGGTGAACCCATCTTACTTCAAAAATTACATCAAATCCTTTCTTGCATTAATTCCTATTTTTGTAAAATATATTTAGGGCTAAATACTTTTGTTTTTTTAATTTTATTTAGACAACCTAGCTAAATTAGAATCACATTTTACATTAGGGTTTCAATTTATCTTACATATAATTTAAATTGTTACAATGAAACGTAGCTTCCAAAAATCCTAAACCCTAGATGCTCTTAGGGTTTGTATCATTTTTCTTTCTATTTTCATTAGTTGTTATTAATTATTTAAAATTCATATATTCTATTCTATTAATTATATGTAATGAGAAATGTATCAGATCTATAAATCAATCCTAACTCAGAGAAGATAAATCTTACTTACACTTTTGATTGGGTATACATTAGATAATTGGGTTCATGACCAAGATGGATCCACTAGACCTAATCAAGGGATCATAATAATATCACTAGGCAAGATTCTAAATCCTCTATTCAATCAAAACTATGTAATAACCCTAACTAGTTTCTATGTTTTCATATTAACTAAACTAATAACAAGTAAAGTAAAAGTTTAATCTAGTTCTCACCAAAGCTTATGGACCAAAGTGGGGTTAATAAACATGAAAATTATTCATAGAAGACATATACTTATGTCAATGTATATAGAATCTTAATGCATGGAAGATAAGTGTAAATACATATCTATCTACTCTTACAAATGAGGAACAAAGTTAGGAATACTCACCTTTGAATACAAACTTACTAAGCCTCAATCTCTCACTTGGCCAAGGTGCTTCACAATAGGTTATTTTCGTATATAAGGATGATAAGGATAAATCAGATTTAAGCTACACAACCTATTAATGCCTCCAAAGGACTTATCCATAATACAATATCTTTATCTCCAAAGAAAGTATGAAACCTTAAGTTTTCTCCTCAAATAGAATGTTGGATAAATAGATGCAGAATATATATTACTTATTCTTCTATTCTCTTAGAAATGGTGAAATGAATGTGCTTATATAGGTGCATCTAACCCTAATCATTTATGAAATTTTAAGCTGATAAGGTCAGCCCAATCAACCTAGTATCATTATTGATTTAAAAAAAAGGTCATAGACTAGGTCGACCAAGGCCAACCTAGACCCTAATAAGTTTTAACAATAAGAGTATAAGGTTGATGGGGCTAACTATGTAATGCAAACCATCAAAAATGTTTTTAGGTTATGGAAGGGATAATGAATATGGTAAATTACTAGAGGAGGGTGAAAAATAGGAGGCAAAGCTTAAGAAAATGTCTTTAGGAGCTAGTTAGATTGATAGAAAGTGGTAATAAGGGACAACAATCCTATAAAGCACTAATGGTCTACCCACCCCTTTCCTAATGCACCCCTTAAGATGTACACTCATAGAGATTAAGACTTGATGTGTTCTTATAAGATAGAAAGCATCAATAATTGATAAATTTTTAAAATATTATGTGTATACATATTCCCCACTTGAATATCATCACGTGTCATGTAGGTGCAACATAGGATGGTGCTTTAGGAAATGAATGTAGTAACACATAATGCTAAAGCTAAAAAAAGTGTAGTAAAGAGAAAATAAGATAAATGAAAAGACATAATTTAAAAATGCATACCTTTACTTACCTTAGTGTTGTAGATAAAGAAGGAGATGCAATAAATGTGAAGGCATTCAATGTAGGGAATATTAGGCAAAATTGTAGAGATTAGCAAAAAAGAGTGAAAAATTTAAATTGTTTTAACATGTACATAAAATAGTTTAAAATATTCTCTATGATGTTAGGACTATACAACATTTCATGTTATGGAAAAAGAGTTAGTAGAGACAAAGATATTATCAAAATAAAAAAATTGATGGTAAATATTTGAAGGGTAAATAATTATGAATAGTAAATATAAATAGGGTGAAAAATAATTCATTTTGTATTTTTAATATTATAAGAAAATAAAGATCTAATAGACCTATTGAAATCCCAGAGATCCAGGATGGTGAGGACATGATAGTTGAGATGGGGATGATGCATAGTGGCTGTAGTGAGTACAACATAGGTAAGCAACTAAAACTTTTAAATTATAAAATTGATTGGTATGAAAAATCTAGACATTATAATGAAACCTAGGAAATTTTTAGGAACACTAGGGGTTAAATGGGGTAGTGGGTAGGAAGGAATTGGACCAATAAATGCCCAAGTCATTTATGGTAATTGGTCAAAAAGTCATCTTTGTGGATGAACAGAGTCACCCATGTTAACTTAGTCTATAGAGGACAAGAAAACCAATAGGCCAACATAGTAGTAGTCAACAAACTTAGTTGGTTAAGTAAGGGGGACAAATTAGTACTAGTAGGTTGACTTAGTTGTTTTTAAAGTGGCTAACTTAGTATTGCCATATATGAATGGGGTTAACTTAGTACTGGTAGGACAAAGGGTGGCCAACTTAGTACTATTGAGGCTGGTCTAGTAGAATTTTTTATCAGGTTGATCTAGTATCCTTAATGAAGTATAGGGCCAATTTAGTTTGTAATAGGTTAATATGTTAGAAAATGAAGAAACTAAATCAAATCAGATATTTTTTATGAAATTTGTAAGAATGTATTTTGATTATAAATGACCTAAAAATCTAATACATTCTTAATTGTTTGATATTTTATAAAGGTATTAGATATATTGGTGATTAATCGATGCATAATGGTTACCATATTTTCTAGAGTGCTTGATAGATGTGGATAGATAAAGACTATTTGCATTGGGTCTAGGAGGTATCATGGACATGAGGTGTATCCCACTAAGTGTTGATCTCATTGTCATGTTCCTCAAATCATGGGAATGGTTAACTAACACATTTTGATGGGTGGTGGATGGGGATACCATAGAGGTGGGTATCACACTAGAGGACATCCATGCATTACATGGACTACCTATAGGAAGGACATCAATAATCATAGGAACATCAGATGATTTGGAGGAAAGATGAACACTAGCCAGGTGGTGATGTGCTTAGATAAGATCTATCCAAGATTGAGAGTGAGCCTATTTAATGTGTATATTTCACAAATTTTGGACATCTAAAAGTTTGTGATCAAACTTGTGATAGCATGAGTGTTTTGTCACAAGTTAGATGGTAAGGTACTACTATATCCAATAGCCTTATGCTAGTCCATTTTAGATTAGGGGCACTCTATGATTTTGGGTCTATCATCTAGGTCCAACTCAGACATGATATGTATGGAATGATGTCTAGAAGATAAAAAACCATGGGACCAATGATATTTCTTACTACATCGATATATGAGAGGTTCTCAATGTATCATCTAGCTGGATTACCCCATATGGTTGATGATAGGGTACTTTGGGTTACTAGATAGAGACAGGACCAGGTAACATAGGTCATGACCCACATACCAATGCTATAGGTAGTCACATGAGGGGAGATTGTGTGGCATCCCTACACACATATCACTACTATTTGGCCCATTTGGGTGACCATGATGTCAAGGTTGGCTTGAATGCAGATCATGGGTCACTATACCTAGTGGGTAGAGCCATAACTAGTGGCACACTTACTAAGGTAATTTGGACTCCCACACTTAGTATATCCTCTATTAGTGCCTAATTTTTTGGCATGGCATGCTATAGAGCTAAGGGGGAAAAGAGGAGGAGGATTTTTAGTTGAAATATTTATGATTAGCTATGACATGTGAGATCATGGACTCATCAAACATGATAACCAATAACCAAAGGAGGAGAAGGTATGTATGTAGATGTAGGGGTACAATAGGTACCATAGTAATAATTGTACCAAATCAGTAGTGAACACCTTAGACACACCACAAACGAATATTCCATCAATGATATCAAGCACAAATGAGGGTGGTCATGCAAGATGATCTAATAGTTAGCCTAGGGTAGAGCTGGTCGATAGAGGTACCTCTGAAGAAAAATTTATGTCATGCATGGATAATGACTCCTAGATTTTCCTTAATAGGTAGGAGACCCATATAAAAGTTTCCCAAGGGACGGGTAGATTCATATATCATGCTTAGTAGATGAGTAAATGGGGAGAGATTGGTTGGTGATACTAGGATTGGTGAGAAATGTTGTAATTTTTAATGTTTGAGACATGATACTAGCTATATGTGATTGTAGGTAAATATATAGATTTTTAGATGTATATGTGATTTGATATCTATTTAGTTATAGTTTTCAAAAACCCTATGATATAAGAGGTCATATGGGGATCCCTAGTCATGGTGGCACACCATGACATTTTGGATGCAATGTTGGCACTATATAACCCCACCATGCTAGAAAATCTTATGGTACCATCTACCCTAACTCAGTTGGGTTGGTTGAGACTAGTAGGGGAGGCCAAAAGGTAGATACAGACATGTGAGGATGGATTACAACCATTAATAGGGGTGGGATCAGGAGATGCATAGGCTTAGTAGGCCCTAACCTAGGAGAGATTTACACACATCGCTACCATGATCCAACTAGCATAGTTATAGGCCCAAGTGACCAACCTACAGGGATATGTATTAGGGTTGAGATCTCATACAACCTCATTGTAGTGCACCATGATAATGGGATAGTTTGAGGTATCTATTGAGTAGTATGGCTAGGCCATGAGATAAGCATAGTGGATCCAAGTCATAGAACTAGAGCGATGTACTATTATGTATCTTATACCATTGTATAAAACACATGATATATAGAGACATATTGTTTTTATAGTTGGATTTTTTTCTCATTGAGTTATATTTTGGTTGTGGTTGTGGATGTATGGATATATTTATTTCTATCACTTTTATTTTTGATTTTGAGGTATATGTTATGGGAAATATATGTGGAATGTTCTCTTTTCTATCATTATGTGATACACATGCATGGTTAAAAAGAAATGGGCAAAAAGAACTTGGAAAAATATAATTAATCACAAAAAAATGTACTGCACACTATGTCATGATGGGAAATGTGTAATAACAAAAGATAACTAAGTATAATAAAATAAAAAGGGGTAAACAAGAGGATAAAATGATTTTAAACTATGAAAAATATTGGCACCAAATTAAAACAAGTAAAATCATACTATATCACATTGGGAAGTATGAAAATAATGTAATAAAATGAACAGCACATGAAATACAAATGGTATAAAAATAAAATAATTAATTCAATCAATCATACTAAATCACATTGAAAGTATAAAAGATAAACAAAATTGTCAAAATTATCTTAAATTAATCACACTAATTCAAGTTGGGAAGCATGAAAAACTTAAGATAAATGGTTGTATTCTTACATGTAATCAGAAAATAAGAGGATAAAAGTGAAAGAATAATAAAATAAGCATAAAACATACTAAATCAAGATAGGAAGCATGTCACTGATGTGTAACTCATAATCAATCATGACTTATCTCAAATTTGACACATGTAATTTCATTATGTCTTGGGTATTAGAAAAAATTTTGAGGAAGGCTAGGTCCTATCCATGGTCTTACACTACAACTCAAAAAGGGAACACCAATGAGGTGGAAACAATGGAAAAAGTATGTGAAAATGGAATGTTTGGAATGGTAATATGAAAATTTGGTAATTTGTGAGGAAGGCCTGGTCCTATCTAAGGTCATACAATTTAACTCATAAATGGGATCCTTAGGGGGAGTGATCAATGAACAAAATAATACTTCTCAAGGGGAAATATTAGAATGGTAGGGAATGAAAGAGGGAATGTAAAAAAAGCAAAAAGTAGGCATCTTATGAGATCTTAGGAAACATGAGGCGTATTAAGGACATAAAAAGACACCAAGTGACTAATGACCATTAATATATAAAAGATACATGTTCACTATAGGCACAAAGATGTGTAGGAAAATAAGTGAGCTACTAAGATCAATTTAGGTTGGTTGTTTTTAACAAGAAAATTAAAATGGACCTACCTTCCCACATTGTGTTCCTCATTCCTCAGGACCTCTTACAGAGCTATCAGTTTACTACAAAGATTAGGAACTTGTGTGAGAAATTAAGTAGCACTAAAATATTTTTGTATTCTCCTTTTCCAATCTACTGGCCTATTGCACCCAATGGACCTCGACTCTATTGTGAGGCCAATTGTGGAGTTTGAGCTTAGATTATAAAAAAGAGATGTTCTTAGAATCACATATTTTAGTGTGATTTGACTTTTAGAATTTTTAATGTTACCTTTGAGAGCATTGCCTTTAGAAATGATTTGGCTTTTGAATTTTTATGGATTTTAAGATTCCTCCTCCATATGGACTTCAAATGACCAATCATGAGAGATAAAGTGATACACATAAATGGGTTGTAGGCTTTGGCTAAAGGAAGCTGAGTATCCAAAGACATGACTAACTAAAAAACTTAGGTTTCCCTATGAACCAGCATGTTGTGTCAAGTTTCAACTATGTTTATGCTTAATTTTCAAAATGGGAATAAAGTGAGATCCAAGATTGATCGATAAAAGGAAATTGTAATGAGATAAATTGTTTGCTAACTAATCACATGGTAAATAAGTAATTACTAAATGGAAGCAAGGATTGTATAACCAGGTCATAATAATAATTATCCATGTTTAGAGAGATATGTTAGAATACAATCATGAAAGATAGCCATAAAAAAGGAAATTACAAATAAAAAGTATGTAATCATGAAAAAAATCCATAAGACAACATAAGGAAGAAAATGACATGATAAATAACATGTAGAGTGAAACATATGTCATCATGTAAGATAAATAATAATTTGACATAATTTCAAATGATATAAGATAGATAAATGTAAATTTGGAGCACACGTCTAATTAAAATGAGAAAATAATTGAAAGAACACCATGTTGTGTTCATAAATACTGGTAGATTTTTCCACACACATTATCCATAACATTTTATAAGTCTCTATAAACATAGACTGCATCTAAAGTCTCATTTATCTTTAGGTAAATTTGAAAAAATACTTCACATAGAATCTCATCGAATACCTGAAGGATTGTGTTGATGAGGACTATTATGTAGTGGATTCTCAAGAGAATAAATGGGAATGGACTCTACAAGAGATGAAGGTGTCATTGGTGGATAATGGACCACTAGTGAAGGAGTCACCAATGGAAAATGGGCCACAAGGGAAGGAGGATCCATAGATGAGGGAAATTATAGGTAGAAAAGGGACTGCAGATGGAGGATCCATAGGGGAAAAAGGGGGAGCCTTCTTATGAGGGTGACCTATGGGAGGAAGGGTGATAGGTTTAGGAATGGTCATGATATGATCCTTGAGATGTTGTTAAAGGATGTGATAATGATCAATGTAATGAGTACCACATTGGTACTATAGACAATATACTTCTCAATATTCGTGAATATATTCATGTAATACTTTTAGAGGAGGTATAGCCTCATTTATGGGCTGAAGAGTAGTGGGATGTAATGTGTTTATATATTTTCACAACTTATGACAATGCATAAAGGAATGATTATTTGTGTCATGGAACTAATAGTTACACTTGTTAGTAGAATTTGAGGGTGTTCTAATAGAGGGATTGAAAACAAAATCTAGGTAAGGTTGTTGTAATGAAATGTCTCTAGTCTAATGATCTACAACTTCATGAATATGACAATATGGTTAATCAGCCCATTTTTTGGGTAAGGGATCAAGCTATGGTAAAGGGAGTAAGCCATCACCAAGGGAAGGTGGGGTTGGTGGAGAGAATATTCGAGGATAAATTGAAGGATAAATAATATCAAAAATAGGAATAGACTTAGCTAGATAGGGAGTGGGAATGGGATCTAAACTAGGTTTAGTTGAGGGAGGTATGGGATACATGGAAGGCTAAAGAATGGCTACAAGAATCTTAGATAAAATTTAGCTAAAGGGATCATGATATCTAGTAAAATGATAGGGACCAGTCATAGCATGATCCATAAGCATACTCCAATGAAGCTCTTCAAAAACTAGAGGTGTGGGCACCATCTCTACCCTATGAACAAGAGGAAATTTTATAAAATTAAAAATTATATAAGATGGAATGCAATAATATTGATAGAAAGACTGAAGCAAATAAGAACAATAATGAATGATTTTAGCATCTTGAGCTTAAACAAGACCTCCTAATAATGGATCATATAAGTTATAACCATCATCATATTTAGGTGTATAAAGATCAATGACATAATTAAGGATTAACTTGTCATCCAATGTGGTGTGATGAATGGAGTGTTAAGTCTTAGTTAAGATGATGGGTATATCATCACTAGGTAGTTGATGGGAACATGACTTCAGATAAGGTGGAAGATTATAAATGAGATGAGGTGAGAGATATAAGGTTTTGATCTTGAAATTGATCTCTTCAAGCTCATCATCATCATCTAAATCTAAGAGGTTAGGTGGTATATTATCACTGAGTTTAGGGTGACCATTGTAACCTCATGTGGAGTTGATAGGAAAGTTAAATTATTGAGATTCATGAATTGGAACATTAAGTAAGGGATCAAGAGTTGGAATTTTGAATACACCACAATCTTAGAATTTTTTGAAATTCTAAGGGTTAGTGTCAACTTGAATCTTATAAATTTCACCACTATAAGGGAATTTGACACATTGGTAAGAAAAAGAGGCAATTAATCTCATGTGATGAGTCCATGGCCTACCAATAAAAATGTTATAGGATAAAGGAAAGTTAAACATCATTACCTTCACTTAAATAGTGATAGGTGAAATAGTGATAGGGAGCCACACACAACCTAAGGGATTCATTTATCTTTGACCATAGACTTGACACATGATGTGTGTGGACTTAAGATTACATTTGGAATATCCAAGGGTTTTAATAAAATTAAGAGAGAAAACATAAGTACATGAACCCTCATCAATCAAGGCATACTTGACTTGGATAGCACCAAGTTAGACATTGATAAAAAGGGGAAGATCATCCACACAAAACATAATCTCATCAAGGATCATAGAAATAATGGGGATTTTGAGGGAAAGAGAAGTGTCCATTATTTCATCAATGTGTATGGACATATCTTTACACTATTTTATAATGTCATATTTTGATCTAAACAAGGTGGCTTTGTATCCTAATAGGGAGCATGATGAATGTTCATTTTGAATAGGAGATGTATAAGATGATTATGATGATGTAGATAAGTCTAAATAAGTTTGAGAATTAGGATTTGAGATGGGAGATTATTATGTTTCATGATAGGATCCCATTAATCATAACCCATAAGGGGACTGTTGTAAAGAGGTAGAAGTGTTAACGGAGGTAATCAGAAAGAGGATCTAAAATACATGTGAATTTATGTTGATGGGATGTGGTATGTTTAAGTGGAGGACAAGTTTCTTGATTGTCTTGAGAGGATGGGGTAGTTGATATAGGTTTGGTTTAAGATAAATATGAAGAAGTGTTAGTATAAAATTAAGTATTATTGGTGATGGATAAAGATGCTGGAGGAGTGGTAGAAATGGTATGAGGATTTTTATATGATGAAGGTGATGTAATTGGTTCATAAAAGATATAAGGTCTTATTGCCCCAAATATATTAAGTGAGTTAGGGAAGAGTCTTAGATAATATAAAAAGTGTGAGACAATTGAAGAGTGTAGATGGGATGAGAATCAGTTAGGGAAACTACCCTTCGCATATTATTCATATTGACCACAATCTCTTCAAGAGTTGGTTCTATAAAATTATCAATGTTATTGGTAGGATTAGGCTTAACATTGTTATCTTGGTGATTTATAAGAGGATCTTTGTAGATAGCCAAATGAGCATTATCCCAATTCAATGCTTGAGTATTAGTTTATGTTTCATGGGATTTGAAGGTAATATCATAGTCTTGTTGATTTTTATTAATGATATAATCATGGTCAAAATTGAGACCAAGTAAAAAATCCATGGCTAAATTATGTAATTGCCTATATGTCTCATGAGAATGACCCCATTAGCATGGAACCAACAAAATTTATTTATATCATACTAGGATTTCATAAGATGAGTGGGATCAAGCTCTCATGAAAGAGGCCTTTAAAGATGATTTTGTAACTCCTCTAAGGATAAAGTTTTATGAACATTAATGTTAATTATTGAAGATAAATGAGGATTAGGGGTGTGATTAGGAGGGGAAGCTTGTTCTAAATCCTGGTTGGGAATAATAGCTTGAATATTATGAATGGTATCATAAGAATCAATGACACCATCACTAGTATTATCATTATTTTTATTTGTGATTAACATGTGAGTACCCATAGTAGGTTGAGATGGCTCAAATTGATGCATGAAAAAATCTTGGCACTTGGCTTGGTTAATGGCCTCTTCCAAAGTGCATGGAGGGAGAGCTCAAACTTGATATTACAACTTATGATAAAGAGCATTGGTGAATAGATGAATTAGGTTTTCATCTACCATATTGTGTTCATACTTGTTAGACAAGATCTTCCACTATTTGATGAAATCGTGTGTTGTTTCCATCTCAAGTTGTTTGTAATAAATAAAATGGGCCAAGGTATTTTTAGGGAGGTTACTAGTTTAAAAATCTTTGACTAGAGCATTGACTAAATCTTCCAAGCTAGTGATGGAATGAGATTTTAGTTGGTTATACCAATCTAAAGCATCTCTAGAGAGATTTTTTATTAATATTTTGGTAATAGAAAAAGTGTTTAACTTGACCCAATATTTGTATATATTTCCAAATGTTTCAAGTGTAGGGTAGGATCAGTTAACCCATTATAACTAATGGTAAGGGTGATACTTCCTATATATATATTAGCAATTTGAGGGATAAGAGATTCATTTTGGAGGTGCTTGATTATTTTGATAACAAGAGGATGTTAAGGGATGAGAATACCATAGGAATCCTAAAGGGGAGGTGGGGGAATTTTGGTTATGCATTCCCCATGGAACCTGTTGAGGGTGACTTTAGAGATGGATAAGATGATTTTGTATTTTCATCATTTGATTGGCATTATAGCTTGGAAATCATTCATTTAGTTAAGAGTTTATAACAAAATTTGATGGGTTTGAGTGGTTTTATTTGTAGTTTATGAAGCATTAGTATTGGTATTAGTGTCTTGGGTATCACTATGGGTGGTAGCATGCATACTATTCGTAACTTAAGAGGAAATGCTAGTAAGTGAGGCACTAGTACCATGATTTTCTTGTGTGGAAAGAGATGTACTAATAGAGGGATGAGAAGAATCAGCACTAGAAGCATGATTATCATGGGTATAAAATGATACACTAGTGGAATAATTTATAAGAGTGGATTTAAGAAGAGGCCCAATAGATGTATAACCTGACATGTTAGTAGAGATATTTGGCATGGAGGTGGAAGAAATCAAAGAGGAAGAGTTCATAGTATGAGAAGGGGTCAAAAGATAAAGAATAGGTTGAGAGGCAAAGAAGTTATTATCCCCAAATCCTTTTGATAATGTGGATGAACGTGAATGGGGCTCCTTGGTTTTACCATGTATCATAAGATGGTAAATAGCATAAGATATTTTCCTTGATGTTGAGGAAATTCAATAATGAAGAAGAGAAATTTTAGAGTATATTCTAATTCCAAATGATCTTGTAAGGATAAAATAGGGTTATGAATTACATATGAATGAGGAGGGGTCCCATAGTTTGTTGTGTGAGTGGATACATGAAATACTACTTACATATAGGGTAGGAGCCACAAGTTGCTTATGGGAAAACCTATTGGGGTTGGTAAAGCTCATCATATCTTTTGATTTTAGCGTAGTGTTATCTTCAAAAAACAAAGTATGAGAGAGAAAGATGAAATAAGAATAATATGATGCAAAGACAAAGAGGAAAAAAGGATATAGAGTCAAATAGGTTGACTTTGTTCTATAATCCAATAGTTATAAAAGAGTATAAAGTCATATAGGTCGAATCTATATTACATACAGGGTATGAAACAAGGTGATAAGGATATAGAGTCACATAGGTCAATTTAATTCTATAACTTGACTAGGAAAAAAGGATATAGAGTCGTATAGGTTGACTATGTATTACAGACTAGAAGATAAAGTAGTTTGAGAAGTATGCACAATTGTATAGGTCAACTATATACTACTGACAGGGGAAAACACAATCTATAAGAAACTATACCAAATAGAATGACAGTGTACTATAATAGGGGATAAACTTTGTAATATAAGCTATGCAAGAAATGAAATAAAACACAAATAATTAGATCAATGTGAGTGATCCAATTGGGGCACACAACACAAAACTTTGCACCAACATTGGCTAATGTAAGTTTTTTAAATATAACACATAATGATCAGAGAACAAGCAATCAACTAGAAAATAAATGCTAACTAATTGTTCATCCTAAGTGTTATTAGATTATTAAAAATTATTGATTTAAGTATGATAAGAGAGTTGGCTAAAAATAGGAAACTAGAAAGCAATCTATGGATAATTTCAAGACATTTAGGATGAAAGGGATTTATGTTGGTAATGGTATTGGCTTAGTATTAGGGCCTACCCCCTCACTTCAAAATACCACAGTGAGAAGGGTGTTAGGTTCTTTTCCAATATATTCCATTAACCATATATTTATACTTGGCTAGAAAACCAAGTAGGCTTCCCCCTTGGAGATCAAATCCAAGTAGGTAGGCCTTGGGAAGACAAGTGTTTAAATGTGGTTTTAATATTATGTGATTTTGTAGTGTGTGCAAAAAATAAAAATAGTGTACCTGAATGGAAATTTTTAAAACCACCTATTTAAACTATGTGATCTAATCTAAGCATGCAAATAGCTAAAAAAGGAAAGTGTGAATTAATTACTAGAAAATAGTTGTTAATTCCTTGATTTAAAACAGTATAGAATTGATTTAAGTGACACTATATGTAAATAGTACAAAACAAATTTGAATGAGTCACTACTATTCTATAGAATAAAGGTCTTAAATAATAGAGTCAAATGGGTTACCTATGCCTCTCAGACAAAAGATAGGCTATAGAACTAAGTCGACCAAATTGACATAGTTGGTTGTAGGGTTATAGTTTTTAAGACTGCTAACTTGTACAAAATAGAACTGAAGAAAGTAATAAAATGACAAAGAGAGAAAAGAGATGAACCTTGGTGGGTTTTAATATGGTTAAGATTTAAAAATCTATGTTGAAGTGTCTTAAATGTTGCTTTCAAATTTTTTAAACTAAGTTGACTAGTTTGACCTAATTCTGCAAAATCCTATGTGTTGAAAAAGAATAAGATGACTAAGTTGACCTATTTGACCTAGTTTATTGATCTAAATGTTGGTAGAGAAAATAAGATG